>CM069134.1:107578828-107781328 GCA_035221665.1 Okamejei kenojei | reverse complement strand
TGTGTGTGTGTGTGTGTGTGTGTGTGTGTGTGTGTGTGTGTGTGTGTGTGTGTGTGTCTGTCTGTCTGTCTGTCTGTCTGTCCTTCCATCTGCTGTCGGGTCCCGGCGGTCGCTAAAAGTCAGTCACCCGAGCTGCTTCCTTCCTCGGAAGTGGCGGCCAGTTCTGCTGTGTGTGTGTCTCTCTGTCTGTCTGTGTGTGTATGTGTGTGTGTGTGTGTCTGCTGTCGGATCCCGGCGGCCGCTCAAAGTCAGTCACCCGAGCTGCTTCCTTCCTCGGAAGTGGCGGCCAGTTCTGCTGTCCGTGCCCGGCGCGCTGTGGCAGCCACCCAAGCTAATTCACTCCCTGGCCACAATAAAACATATAGCAATGACAGCACGGAAATAGGCCATCTCGGACCTTTTACTCTGTGCCATTTACTGTCACCTAGTCCCATCTACCTGCACTCAGACTGGAGCGTGGCAAGTGGGTTACTGACCCCAATCCCCTCCTTCACAATGCCTGACTCCCCCAAATACTATGAAATGAGCTCTCCCCCCATGCCGGGAAATACAGTATTTACAAGCATAAAGCACCAAGAAATGCACTTTATTGGTTGCTGGAGGGTGCGCATTTTCCCTTTGTAGGTCGTATCAATAGATGCAGCCGCGCTGAAATAACTCAAAGCCACAGGATGGAGATGTCTTTTAACATTGTTGCTTTATTAAAACATACCTTAATTGACAGTTGGCTCAAGAGTAACGGGAGAGGAACTTGGTAACTCGGAGGAGGAACTTGGAACATCGCAGAAATGACATACCCGTGGGAACTCGGTTAAACACTTGAACATAAACTTGAAGTCTCGTACACAACCACGAGTCTTTCACTCGGGGTACCTCGTGGGTCAACTCGCACTGTGAGACAGGGCCATTACTCATAACACAGTTATGTGAAGTGAAAACATGGTTTTAGCTTTTTAAATGCTAACTGTCTCTCTTCAATGATCTTGGCTGATTCCTGAGCATGTCTAATACTATTATTTCAATTTCAAATTTCCTGCAGCCACAGTTTTTTTTTGCTTTACGACAATATTTTTGAAAATAAACATATGTACATCAATAGGTCATTGCCCTGAAATATTAACAATATTTCTTACCCTCAAGATGCTGCTTGCCCTGCTAAGGTCTTTATTTTTATGTCAAACTTTATGTCAAACAATAGGCCAAACTTTATTTTGGACCAAACTGCTAAGCATGGATTCTTTTTTTGCTTGCTTTTTTCAGTTTTTATTTCAAATTTCCAAAATCTACTTTTTTTTCTTCTCTATTTTGATTCTGATTGTTGCTTTGCTCAGTGAAAAAATTCTAATGGTTTCAGGCTGCTATGTTGGAAGATCAGCAAAATCTCTGACGATGGATTAATGGGATTGGCAGCAACTTCCTACTCGTAATACAGCGGTAGATTGGCAGAATGCTTGAAGAAATTCCCAAAGGCTTTATTTTCATTTATTTCACTGAAAGTTAGATTGCTTTTGATGATTTTCTGTTTTATTTCCAGTTCTTATTCGCAATCTTTCCTTTTTTTCTCAGCACCCTTTCTCCTTATTTAGCATTAGCATTTATTATCGACGATAGACAATAGACAATAGGTGCAGGAGTAGGCCATTTGGCTCTTCGAGCCAGCACCGCCATTCAATGGCTGATCATCCCCAATCAGTACCCTGTTCCCGGCTTCTCCCTATATCCGCTGACTCCACTATCTTTAAAAGCCCTATCTAGCTTTCTCTTGAAAGTATCCAGATAAATGGCCTCCACTGCCCTCTGAGGCAGAGAATTCCACAGACTCACAACTCTCTGTGTGAAAAAGTGTTTCCTCATCTATGTTCTAAATGGCTTACCCCTTATTCTTAAACAGTGGCCCCTGGTTCTGGACTCCCCCAACATCGGGAACATGTTTCCTGCCTCTAGTGTGTCCAAACCCTTAATAATCTTATATGTTTCAATAAGATCCCCTCTCATCCTTGTAAACTCCAGAATATACAAGCCCGGCCACTCCATTCTCTCAGCATATGACAGTCCCGCTGTAGATGGTTTATATGCAACCAATAATATAGTTACCTCACTCCCATTAACCCCGCCCAGTTAACATCAATCATAACGCCTTCCCCTCAGTAGAAAAATGTAGCCGGTGCTTGAAGGTGTATGTAATACCCAGTGCTATCATTAAAAGATGTTGTACACTTAAGAGCTTGTAAAGTTTTCATTTACATGGTGTCGAAGCTGGAAGATACTTGCGTCTCCTGTTTATCGGTTTTTATTTTCTTTTTTTTGATTTGTGTTTTTTGTGCTTTGATCTCTTTGGCCATGGCGTCCTCTTGCAGAAAGCCCGAGCAGCTTGTCTTTGATGCTGACATCTCTGAGCGCTGGGCCACGTTTGAATTTGATTTCACACACTTTGTCAACGTCGCACACCGCGCTGATCCTGACTCCCTTAAAGCTTCCCTCCTCCTCAACCTTGTCGGACCTGATGCCATGAAGAGAGCCAGAACTTTCACCTACGCTCCAGCGGTCCTGGGCGTCGATGGTGCGGTGATTACTCCTGCAGAGTCTGCTGACGACCCCGCTTGCCTGCTACGTAAGTTCAGGGAGATTTGTGACCTGCCCTCGAACCGCATTCTAGAGAGGGCACGGTTCTTTACGAGGAGACAGTTGCCTGATGAACCTGTTGAATGTTTTATTGCTGATTTGCGTTATCTCGCCCAGCGGTGCCGTTTTGGCGACATGACAGACCAGCTCACTAGAGACATTTTAGTAACTGGCATGCGTGACCAGAAGCTGCGATGTGAGCTTTTGAGGGATCCGGATCTAACGTTGGACAAGGCTATGCATGCCTGCAGATTGTCTGAGGTCGTTGTTTTGCAAGAGGACCACCGGGATTTGGGCAATAAATCTGTCAACCTGGCTGGGTTTAGGAGCCCACAGCCTCGGGTGGGAAACAATGTTTTCTGCCGCGTGCCCGCCCTGGACCTGGCGATGTACCCCGAAAAAGATGCCCGAACTGTAACTACATGCACCATAGACTGTCGACGTGTCCCGCCTCTGGTAAAACCTGTAACTTTTGTAAAAAGCTGAACCATTTCTCAGCCTCCTGTCGCTTACTCCGTTCCCGTGGGAGCCAGGCACAAGCTTCCAGTCCCAGTCTAAACATGCTGGCCCAATCTGATCTCTGTTTCGACTCACAGCCCAATTTAGTTGAGTGCAATGGTGCGGAGCCAATTAATTCTGCCGAGGACTCTCATGTGTTTACCCTCCTACAGACACCCGCCCACCGCAATGATCCCTCCGTACCTGTGACTGTCAATGGCGTAACCTTCTCTGCCAAATTAGATACTGGCGCGAGAGTCAATGTTTTGTCCATGAATCTTTTCAACAAGATAAGGAGTAATGAGCCTCTGGTTGTTGACGATGCTACCCTGCACGCCTATGGTGGAGAGATTCTAAGGCCTGCGGGGAGGGCCACTTTAACTTGCGTGCTGCAAAAGGCCACAAGAAACCTGGTTTTCTATGTTTTGAACTCTGACTGTGTAACCCTGTTGGGCAAACCGTGCGTGCCAGGATCTTGGCCTGGTCTCCTTTGACCGCACGGTCCACAAAGTGCAACTTTCGTTTGACCCGGTTGCTGAATACCAGGACCTGTTCGACGATGACCTGGGGAAGTTACCAGTGTCATACCATATTTCCATTGACCCAAATATACAACCCGTGGTCCGCGCACCTCACAGGGTGTCTCACGCCATGAAGGACAAGGTCGAGGCGATGCTCAAACGAGATGGTCGAAAAGGGGGTGCTAGTAGCAGTTAGCGAGCCCACCGATTGGGTCTCCACCATGGTTGCCACGATTAAGAAAGACAAGAACGAGATACGCGTGTGTATCAACCCGAAGGACTTAAACCTTGCCATCAGGCGACCACATTACCCCATGCGGTCTGTTGAGGGATGTGGCGGCAAAGGTCGGGCAAGCCACCATCTTTTCGGTCCTAGACGCTAAGAAACTCGTTTTGGCAGGTCCCGTTGGACAAAGCGTCTTCTGACCTGACGACCTTCGCCACACCGTTCGGCAGATTCAAGTTCCTGCGAATGCCATTCGGCATCAATTCTGCTAGCGAGGTGTTCCAGCAGACGATGGAGCAATTATTCGCGCACCTGCCATGTGCCATCATCGTGGATGATATCCTGGTTTACGGGAAGGACCTTGCCGAGCACGACCTGAACCTCCGCCGCGTCCTGGATCGCGCGCGACAGGCGAACCTGAAGCTGAATCCCAAGAAGTGCCGGTTTCGTGTCTCAGAGGTCACGTATGTTGGACATGTTTTCACCCCTAACGGACTAAAGCCCGACCCCTTGAAGGCCGCTGCCATCTCCGAAATGGCAGCCCCACCGACGTGCCAGGTCTGCAACGATTCTTGGGCATGGTGAACTACCTTGGCAAGTTTATACCAAACCTCAGTGAGCTGAGTGCTCCCCTGCGGCAGCTGACAAAAAAGGATATCGCCTGGGCCTGGCTCCCATATCACCAGCAGGCTTTTGACCGCCTCAAGTCGAAACTGATTAGCACTCCGACGTTGCGGTTCTTCGACGTGGGTCGCCCCATCACCGTCACCTGTGACGCTTCCAAGTTCGGTCTGGGTGCGGCCTGCCTTCAGTCTGTCGATGGATCGCTGCATCCCGTCTCCTATGCCTCCCGCACCATGACGGACACCGAGCAGCGGTACGCTCAGATCGAGAAAGAGCTGCTCGCGGTGGTGTTCGCCTGCTCCAAGTTCAGAGACTTCCTGTTCGGCAGCAGATTTACGGTCGAAACCGACCACCAGCCACTGGTGACAATCCTGAACAAGCCAATTCACGCTGCCCCTGCCAGGCTGCAGCGTATGATGCTGCAGCTCCAGCGCTTCGACTTTGACATAATCTACAAGAAGGGCACCGAGATGCACATTGCGGACACCCTGTCGCGAGCCCCGCGTACCTCCTGCGCTCGCCACCCTACGAAACAGAGGACTTGCTCGTACTGGGCGTTAACTTTATTCCCACCAAGCAGCTACAGGTTTTTGGCCGAGCACACCGCTGCCGATCCGGCCTTGCAGCAGCTTGCCTCGGTGATTAAAGCAGGGTGGCCAACAAAGCGCTCCGCCGCGCCATCTGAAGCACAGCCTTTCTTCCTGGTCCGCGACGAACTGGTGCTCCAGGATGGCGTTATCGTCAAGGGACATAAAGTTGTGGTCCCGTCCTCCCTGTTTGACTTTTACTTTTGTGCAGCCCACAGCGGACACCCTGGGGTCGATGCAACGCTTGCCCACGCTCAGTGCCAATTCTATTGGCCTGGAATGGCCAAATATATCCGAGACAGAGTTTCTGCCTGCTCCACGTGCAACAGTCCTTGCGCCGCAACCAGCAGCGACAGCCCCTGCTGCAACAGCCCGCCCCTGCTTTGGCCTGGTCCTCGCTGGCTGCCGACATATTCGAGTGGCGTGGTAACCACTACCTTGTCCTGGTCGACTCGTACTCCAACTGGTTCGAAGTGGATTTGCTGACATCCCTCACGTCGGAGATGGTGATCCGCAAGCTGCGGAAACACTTCTCCACTTTTTGGGACCCCGGTCAGGCTGCAGACTGACAACGGCAGGCAGTTTACAAGCCGAGAATTCAAAAGCTTTGCCGACAAGTGGAACTTCGTGCATTTCACCAGCAGCCCAGAGTACCCACAGAGCAACGGCCTAGCAGAACGGGCCGTCCGCAGCGCCAAGCTTCTGATGGAACAGGCGCGACTATCCAATTCTGATTTGTATTTGGATCTCCTGAACCTCAGGAATGTTTCCAGGGATCCGGCCATGGGGTCCCCTGCTCAGCGTCTGATGTCCAGAACTACCAGATCCACCGTCCCGATTGCCCAGCGCCAGCTGAAACCTCGGGTGCTGGAGCCCGCCTCCGTGCAGAGGCGAATTCAAGAGAAACATGACAGCCAGCGGCGTTCCCACGATCGGTCGTGCAGACCACTCGATCCTCTGTTGCCCGGACAGGTTGTTCGTTTGCAGACCGCCAGTGGGCACTACCGTCTGGCCACCGTGGTTGGGGTGGCCGACTCACCTCGTTCGATCTGGTCGACTGTGAGGGTTCCATCTACCGAAGAAGCCGACAACACCTGCTTGCGGTTAATGAGCCACAGCCGCAGCCCCCTGGGCCCTATGCCCCTCCACTCTCCTATCAGCACCGGCTGCCGCCCCGGCTGGTGTTCCCTGCATGCCTCGGTCCCCGTCGCGGGCGCCTGGTTCCCCTCTGCGCGGGTCCCCTGTTGCCGATCGCGGTTCTCCCTCTCCTGTTTTCTCCCACCCCAATGCCCTTCCCTGGTTCCCCGGCTGCCTTGCGTCCTCCTGCTTCTCCTGCTCTTTCGGGGGGAGGGGGAGACATCCGTACGCGCTCGGGCAGGATCAGTAAGCCGCCTGTTCGCTACGGCGATTTCGTTTAATTCTGCTGTTTAATTCGGTTGTCGTGACAACAATCTGTTTTTTTGATTTCTAAGGGGAAGGATGTAGATGGTTTATATGCAACCAATAATATAGTTACCTCACTCCCATTAACCCCGCCCAGTTAACATCAATCATAACGCCTTCCCCTCAGTAGAAAAATGTAGCCGGTGCTTGAAGGTGTATGTAATACCCAGTGCTATCATTAAAAGATGTTGTACACTTAAGAGCTTGTAAAGTTTTCATTTACACCCGCCATCCGTGAATTAACCTTGTAAACCTACACTGCACTCCCTCAAGTGCAATAATGTTCTTCCTCAAATTAGGGGTCCAAAACTGCACACAATACTCCAGGTGTGGTCTCACTAGGGCCCTATACAACTGCAGATGGGCATCTTTGCTCCTATACTCAAGTCCTCTTGTTATGAAGGCCAACATCTTTGATTCTCTCATTTTCATTTCAAAATCCCTCTCGCATTCATTTGTACGCATCTTTCTTATTTCTTTCTTTTGACACTTCATCCCTTTTCTCCCACATTTTCTACAGTTCAATCTTCCGCAACTATCTAATAGTCTATCCCTTCTATTATCATCCTTCACTGTACCTTTTAGATCTCATTCTTTATGTTTCTTTCTCATTTCTTTTGCCTTCTTTTTATCCTGACTCGCGCCATCCTGCATTCATTCTTCTTTTACCATTTGATTAAAATGTCCATCTATGTTTTTCATTTAACAGTTTTTTTTTTCCTGTCAGAAGTCACCTGCATTAATGGGTAAACAACCATTAACATGTTCAACATCAATTTCCAGGTACATTTTAATTGAATTATGTAATGTGATATGCCTGTTTCCAGACATCTTTAAGGATGCAAAATAGGGATCTGTGGCCAAACTTTATTTCAGACCTAACTGCAAAACATGGATTCTGTGATCAAAGCATCATCAAGGCAAGTGCAGGGGTTATGAAAGGATACCAGTGTAATCCTCATCTCAATGTTAAGGAATGGTGGTTACGAACACACTGTCTATCATCGGTTACATATTACTCCACACTTCCACCCCACCCATCACTATGAACTTCTTAACTCAACCTCCATTCACCAAACAATATACGGCTCTCCTATTTCTTCTGACTTGGCCTCCAATCCCACAGACTCTCGTAATCCTCCAAATCCAATCCCTGACCCCAAGTTCTTAGTCTTTCTGCCCCATGGCCAAAGATGGTTGGACTACTCAAGGAACATGTCCAGAACTGGAGGATCTCTGCCAAATGGTCTCATATCTCAGTGATGATTAGTTTGGTAAATATGAACCTATGGGGACAATGGGTGAAATTAAGCTTGATTCACAGTACCAACAGTCCATTTGTCTTTGCTCACCAAAAGCTAAAGATACAAGCTATTTCTCCAGTTCAAACCTTACTATGATTACTGGAGAATTTATTTTATGACCATAAAGGGCCTGTCCCACTTGGGTGTCATTTGCGCGTCATTTACGTGACATCATTTACGCGTCGTGATGGGCACGTGATGAGCGCATGGTGCACATTACGTGCGCATGGTGCATGGTGTCGTAGGCAGTGACGCGAGGTCGCACGCTGTGCCCCAGGATTTTGGGATGTACAAAATCTCCGCGCGCCATCTGCGTGACGTGCAAATGACGCCCAAGTGGGACAGGCCCTTAAGTCCTTAAGACCATAAGACGTTGGAGCAGAATCATGCAATTTTGCCCATCGAGTCTGTACCACCATTCAATCATGGTGACCTATTTTTCCCTTTCAATCACATTCTTTTGCCTTCTCCCCATAACCTTTGATGCCCCTATTAATCAATAACCTAACCAATTTCAATTTTTTTTTAAATACCCCAAAACATGGCCTCCACAGCTATTTGTGACAGTCAATTCACCATTATCTGGCTCCAGAAATTCCTCCCCATCTCCATTCAAAAGGTACATCCTTTATTACTGAGGTATTGCCTTCTGATCCTAGGCTCTCCCACTATTGGAAACGTCCTCTCTACATCCACCCTATCGACCCGAAACGTCGCCTATCTCCTTCGCTCCTTAGATGCTGCTACACCTGCTGAGTTTCTCCAGCTTTTTGTGTAACCCTCGATTCTCCAGCATCTGCAGTTTCTTCGTTAACACTTTGTCTACTCCACTGCGACATCTCCTCAAGGTATGCCTACTTTGAAGAAGTTCTCCTCCTCCCTACGGAGACAGTTTCACAACCTCCTCTCTAACTGTTCCCCCTCTGTGATACCCCCTTCCCTCCAACTCTACGACCACATCCTCACCCAGACTCGATACCATCTGCTTCCTGGGGGCTTGCCTGCGCCTCCATCTCATACCCCGTGGATTCCAGCTCCAATTCCCTGCCTCCCAGTTCGGACCCCAGCCGGACTATCGGTACCGACTGGCTATCTGCCTCCACACTGTACAATTCTCCAACCGGGCAATAAGATCCACCCTGGTTGCAATGCACCGACACCAGCAGGACCTCGCATTGACTCTCCCGAAACTTCGGGCCTCACTCACCCAGACCTGCAACGGACCCCAACTACACTACATCCTCCGGAAGATCCACTGCTTCAATCAACAATTCCTGTCCCACCTTAGCTCCACCAAGGACCTGAAATTAGCCCGCCTCCAGGCCGTTCCAGCCACCGACAATCCCCGACTCGACCGCCCGCAGGCCCCGGGCCCCAACTGTGGCCCGAGCCGCCGGCCTGAGTCCCCCGACGCCATCTTGGCCATGAGGAGTGCCTCCAGGACTCACCAGGACGCTGCCTTCACCGACCTCCACGCCGATGCTGCCGCCAATCTCCACCTGCCTACCGATGACGCCCAGCCCCGCTGCCTGCCCGGTAACTCTGTTTATCTCCCCCTCCCTGATTCCACCGCCCATCACCAGCACAACGCGACTGCCGAACCTCGCCGTCCCCCGGGACCACCTAACTCCATCGCCGCACCGGGCCCATCCAGCATCGCCGGTGTACTGGGCCCGCCGAAGACCACAGCCGCCGCACCGGGCCCATCCAGCATCGCCGGTGTACTGGGCCCGCCGAAGACCACAACCGCACCCGCCTCACCTTGCATCGCCGCCGGACTGGGGCTCCCCGAACATGGCCGCCGCACCGCACCCCATTCATCTCGCCGCCTCACCGGTCGGACCGACCACCCGCCCACCGGGACCTCCAATGCATCGCCCGCCGACCCCGACTCCACTGCCCGCGGACTCCTACCTACGGGTCCGCCGACCCACGGCGCTCCACCGCCCTCCAGCAGCCCGCAGCATTGCTTCACCTGCAGACCGGACTCTACAGTGGGCCTGAAGCCTCCATGTTGCTAACTCCTCCCACCACTCTGTCTTTAACGGCACTGGGTCCTAGTGCCGGTCCCCCGGCCCCAGCAACCTTAGTGGCTATTCCACTGGGTCTTCCCCATCCCCCCCCTACCATGTAACCCCTGCTCTTCCCCACCCACACCACAGCCCCCATACCCCCCCCACCCCCTGACCACCCTCCACCCCCCCACCACACAACGCTCCGTCCTCAGTGAACTCACCTGCCTTCCACCGGCCACAACCCCCATCCTAGCCGCGTGTTCACCATCCCCCCGGACCTCCCCCTCTCCGACACCGAATGGTCTGTCCTCAGCAGAGGTCTTACCTTTGTCCCCCTCCGTCCCCACCTCAATGAGTACCGCACCCACCACGACTTGGAGCTCTTCTACCGTCGCCTCTGCCTCACAGCGTTCTTCCACGGGAAGAAGTCCTCGCCCCACACTGATGATCCCTTTTCTCCTACGTACCCCCTCCACTTGGATCCCCCCTCGTAGCCTTCCGGCTCTAGAACTATTTATCCAGAACTGCCGTCGGGACATCAACTGCCTCGACTTCTCCACTGCCCTGTCTCACTCCAATCTCTCCAGCCCCGAACGTACTGCCATCGACTCACTCCGTAACAACCCAGACTGGGTTATCAAACCCACCGACAAGGGAGGTGCCGTGGTAGTCTGGCGCGTCGATCTCTACAAAGCGGAGGCCATGCGCCAACTCTTGGACACCTCCTCCTACTTACCCCTGGACCATGACCCCACTGACGAACACCAGGCCACCATCTCGAGCACCATAACCGACTTCATCAGCTCCGGCTCCCTACACCCCTGACCCTCCGACCTCATCGTTTCCCAGCCCCGCACGGCTCGATTTTACCTTCTCCCCAAAATCCACAAACCCGACTGCCCTGGCAGACCCATTGTCTCTGCCTGTTCGTGCCCCACCGAACACATTTCTACATACCTTGACGCCATCCTATCCCCCTTTGTTAAATCCCTCCCCACCTATGTCAAGACATCTCAGACACTTTCCGTCGGCTCCGTGCATTCCATTCTCGAGGCCCCCATCCTCTCATCTTTACCATGGACGTCCAGTCACTCTACACCTCCATCCCCCACCAGGACGGTCTCAAAGCCCTCCGGTTCTTCCTCGACCAGAGGAGCAACCCATACCCGTCCACTGACACCCTCCTCCACCTAGCGGAGTTGGTCCTTACCCTTAATAACTTCTCTTTTGATTCCTCCCATTTCCTCCAAACACAAGGCGTAGCTATGGGCAGACGCATGGGCCCCAGCTACGCTTGCCTTTTTGTTGGGTACGTCGAACAATCCTTGTTCTCGGCGTACCAGGGCCCCATCCCCGAGCTCTACCTCCGTTACATCGATGACTGCTTTGGTGTCACCTCCTGCACCCACACACAACTGACTGACTTCATTCATTTCACCACCAACTTCCATCCGGCACTCAAATACACTTGGACCATTTCCGACATTTCCCTACCATTCCTTGACCTCACCATCTCTATTGCAGGTGATACACTCCTGACCGACATCCACTACAAACCCACTGACTCCCACAGCTACCTGGACTACTCTTCCTCCCACCCTGCTTCCTGTAAGGACTCCATCCCCTATTCCCAATTCCTTCGTCTACGCCGCATCTGCTCCCAGGATGAGGTGTTTCACACCAGGACATCACAAATGGCCTCATTCTTCAGAGAACGGGGATTCCCCTCCCCCACTATTGATGAGGCTCGCACCAGGGTCTCCTCCATACCCCGCAACACTGCCCTCTCTCCCCATTCCCCCACTCGCAAACAAGTCCTCACCTTTCACCCCACCAGCCGGCAAATACAACAGATAGTCCTCCGCCAGTTTCGCCACCTCCAACGTGACCCCTCCACCCGCCACATCTTCCCATCTCCCCCCCTGTCTGCCTTCCGCAAAGACCGCTCCCTCTGCGACTCCCTTGTCAATTCTTCCCTCCCCTCCCGCTCTACTCCTTCCCCGGGCACTTTCCCTTGCAAACGCAAGAAATGCAACACTTGTCCCTTCACCTCCCCCCTCCACTCTTTTCAGGGACCCAAGCAGTCCTTCCAGGTCCGACAGAGGTTCACCTGCACCTCCTCCAACCTCATCTACTGCATCTGCTGCTCCAGATGCCAGATGATCTATATCGGTGAGACCAAGCGGAGGCTTGGCGATCGTTTCGCCTGAACACCTCCCCTCGGTCCGCAAAAACCAACCCGACCTCCCGGTCGCTCAGCACTTCAACTCCCCCTCCCATTCCGTATCCGACCTCTCGGTCCTGGGCCTCCTCCATGGCCAGAGTGAGCAACACCGCAAGTTGGAGGTACAGCACCTCATTTTCCGCTTGGGGAGTCTGCATCCTTTGGGCTTGAACATTGAATTTTCTCAATTCTGTTAACCCCTGCTGTCTCCTCCCCTTCCCACCTCTCCCTCAGCCCTCGGGCCCTGGCATTCCCTCTATCTCTATCTCCCTCCCCCACTCTAGTCGCACTAGCTTCTTATTTTCACACCACAAACAGCTTACAATGGCTTGTTCCCTTTATCATCTATACTTTTTTGCATATCTTTCATTCATTGTTCTTTATCTCTCCACATCACCGTCTATATCTCTCGTTTCCCTGATCCCTGACCAGTCTGAAGAAGGGTCTCGACCCAAAACGTCGCCTATCTCCTTCGCTCCTTAGATGCTGCTGCACCCGCTGAGTTTCTCCAGCTTTTTGTGTACCCTAGTTATTTCATTATTAGGTATGTTTCAATCAGATCTTCCCTCATCCTTCCAAACTCCAGTGAGAACAGGTCCTGAGCCATCAAATGCTTCTCATACGTTAACCCAATCATCCCCAGGATCATTCTTGTAAACCTCCTCTGGACGCTCTCCAAAACCAGCACATCATTCCTCAAATATAGGGTTAAAACTGCTCACAATATTCCAAATGCAGTCGGACCACCACCTTGAAAAGCCTGAACAATTAAATACATCAGGGATGCATTTAAATACAAGCTTGTTTCAGTGACAGTAATCATAGAACTACAGATTAGTTATGAACACCCATCTAGTTGACCATGATATTCAGAGAAGGATATTTGCCATCCTTACTCAGCCTGGCCTGTCTGTAACTCTAAACCAAGTAATACAACTGACTCTTCACACCCTCCTCAGTTTCAGGACAATTATGAGTTGTCAATTAATGCCAGCATTCCTAACTCTATCTACATCTTGCAAATTATTATTATTTTTTGTTTTTATTTCAAAAAATATTTTATTCGAGAAAGAAATATATACAATACATGATCCATACAAAATCCATCCGACATTCTCAAAGGCTATACATACATTCAATACAGTTTCCCCAAATCACAATTGTTTACCCAACACCCTTGCCATACATGTGGCCCGCTGGTGTGGAATCCCTCCCCTTATTTTGGGGTGTTTCTCTACCATGCCCTGCCCCCCATGTTCAGCAGTGGAAGGAACCTAGACTGTGGTCCTCCCTCACCGAGTCTTGGCGTTGGCTGCACCGAGTTTCAATGCGTCTCTCAGCACGTATTCCTGCAGTCTGTAGCTGGCCAGTCGGCAATGAATTAAAGACATTTGAATGTATTTGAAAATAAAATCATGAGGGGAATAGATAGGTGAATGCACAGTGTATTTTCACCCATGGTAGGGGAATCAAAAACTCGAGGACATAGGTTTAAGGTGAGGGGCACAAGATTTAATAGAATCCTAAGGAGTAATTTTTTCACACAGAAGCTGGTGGGTATGGACTACATTCTACCAGACAAGGTAATTGAGACAGCTGTTATGACTATTCAAAATACAGTGGACAGGTACATGGATAGGCAAACAACGTCTCACCTCCAACAGCAACAGAAGCAGGCAAACAATCGACGAACTCAGCCATTGCGGTCCGGATCCGCCCCCACTTCTACTCCCAGGGCGGGGCCAAGAAAATTGAAGATAGACAAAAAATGCTGGAGTAACTCAGAGTGACCGACAGCATTTCTGGAGAGAAGCAATGGGTGACGTTTCGGGTCAAGACCCTTCTTTCAGACTGAAGAAGGGCCTCGACACGAAACATCACCCATTACTTCTCTCCAGAGATGCTGCTGGTCCCGCGGAGTTACTCCAGCATTTTGTGTCCATCTTCAAATGACATCACGTGCTCCAGACGGCTGTGCGTGCGCATGAAATCGCGCACAACCTTCGCGGGACCATCACGCCTCAACGCAACCACGAGGTCGCATAATTAGCATGCCAAGGACACGTAAGTGGGACAGGGGCTTAAGGGATATGAGCCAAACATGGGAAAATGGCACTAGCTTAGATGGAGTATTTTGATCAGCATTGATGAGCATACCCCAAGCTGTATGATTCTATGTTTCTATGATATGCTAAACAAGCATTATATCATGGACTGACATTTAAACATTTTTATATGTTTCCGATAAAATTTTAAACGTATTAAAAGGTATGAAATTATAAAAAATTAAGAATTCTAGAGTAATAGAGCTAATTTTTAAAAAGCATTTCAGCTCTGAGTGATAATTAGTAGGATTAAAGCAAAGCAAAGCAAAAGTAAAGGAAAATTAACAGCCTACCATTACTGTCTAATCAGAGTGGAGATATGGAAGCCAGAGATAGAATGAAGTGACAGTGGTGCTAATGGCTGTCACTTAAGAGTGCAAGTCTCACAGTGCGTATGAATAAGTTTGGGACTTCATTATTCACCAAAATCTGTCAGGTCTCGCGTTTAATCTAGTTTCTGTTCCTTATTGGTTTTGAGTACTTGAGGTTGCATTCTTGTTTTATTTTGGTGCCTCACATCTCCTCTTGTTTCAGGTGCCATTTCCTGTCAGGTTGTTTACCCTCATGTGATTGTTGACCCTGCCCTGATGTGTTTCACCTGTGTCTCGTTATCCCCTGTTAAGTCTGTATTTAAGCCTTTGTGTTTTAGGTTTCTTTGCCAGTTTGTTGTGTATGCTACCTGGTATCACCTTGTTCCGGCTCTAGAAATATTGTGACTTTGTGTACTCGACCATGTCCTGTTTTTTGACCACTGTTTTTGCCTGCTCCTAGATTACTGTTGCTTCAGTGTTTGCTTACCTGTGTACCGACTTGGACCGATTAAACTCTGAATACGGATCTGCCCTGTGTCTGAGCCTGCATTTGTGTCCTCCTCCTCGTTCAGTTCTGACAAAATCAGATAATCAGCAGGAGAATCTCTCAGTAGAATCTCTTTGACCTTAAAGTACATTAAGGCTTCATACTCTTAAAAATATTATCCTTATTCTTAATGACCAAGATAACAGCAGGTGATTAACTATGGGTGTAGATGAGTGGCTCTGTAGAATGACATATTTACAATGGGAGCACATCTCAACTAACAAAAAACCAGAAATCCATAACGGTCTTCAATTGGCACTACATTGAAAGATGCTTTTCTTTGCAGGCAATGGCGTTTATACCTTCAGTGTCTTTGTCCATGCTAGAAGACTAGTACTTATTGGTATTCCTTGCCTTTACCCCCAAGAACCCCAGTCCTATTCCTCACAATCACTACATAAATAACCTATCAACCTGCAAATCTCTAGGATGTGAGAGAAAGAAAACCCATGTGGTCACAGGGGGAATGTGCAATATCTCCCAGTCATCAATAAAAGTCAGAATAAACCAGGGTTGCTGGAATTGTAGCAACTCTTCTATATGTACTACCATGCTGATTCTGAAAGCTTGTCCTTTGCATCACTCAGAAATAGCAACAACTCTAGAAACAATCCCTAACTCTGGGCTCTGTACTGACATTTTGCACAATATTAAGGGATAACAGCATTGTTAAAAGTACTGTGTTCAGGATGAAATACTTAAACGAAGGCTACAGCTAGTCTTGCAGGTATATATTAAATATTTTATGACACCATTTAAGAACGAGTTGAGTAGTTCCCATGGAATCTATGCAAATGTGAATCTTTGCAAGGTACATCACTAGGAACCATTAGATTGCCTGAAACATCTGTTTCACTACAAGTGTGAACTGGACTTTCTCTCATCTGTTTTAATTGTCCACCTTTCTTCCACTCTTATATGTCAGCCTTAGGCTCCCATACTGGTCCAGTGATACAGTAATGATATTAATAACCCATTTTGGACTTATTTGGATCCAGTTTCCCCAATTGTTCTAGTACTAAATGTCTTGCTACTTCATCATCAGTTCTTTCAGCACTTGATTTAATCTGCCTTATATCCTATCCTTGATGTCTCCCCTCTCGTCCCTTTCCTTATGGCTTGACATTTATTTTCATTTTTAGTTTTCTGAGTAAGGGAGTTGTGAATCTGTTTTTTTACTCTGCTTCTATTTCTGTAGATGTGACTTGTCTTGCTGAATATTCCCAGCACATTTTTGAATATTTCTTACCATTGAAATGCTCTTAAATATCGCCAGGCCAATACATTAGCATATAAGGAATCAGGAGCCTTGTTTTAGGTGGGGGAAGATGATTGCAAGTCAGTATACTCAAACCCTTGACTGAAGGAAAGAGCGAAGAAAAGATTCACAAGGATGATACCATGACGGTTGGTATCCTTGTGAATCTTTTCTTCGCTCTTTCCTTCTTATTGGCATTTGTCCTATAGCTAGGTGAACAGAAGTGCACATAATTCTAATTTGTAACATACTATTCCAACTTTTGTACTCATTGACCTGATTGATGAATGGCTTTGCTTACTCTTCTTTATCACAAATGGCTTTGCTTACTCTTCTTTATCACAAGTTGTCTACTTGTGTCGCTACTTCCAGGGAAGTATGCACATGTACCCCTGGATCTCTCTGTTCAATATACTCTTGAATATACTCTCAGTCCATCTTCACAGTGCATTGCATCAAGAAGGCTGGAAGTATCAACAAGGATGGCCATTTTTCTTTTCTTATTTTCACATGGAGAAGATAAAGCTTGAAACCCCAGATCTTCAGACTTAAGAGCAGCTTCGTTCCCCATGCTATTTGGCTCCTGAACTAATCACCTCTTTCATACTCCATTCTGGAGATGCTGCCATGTACACTTAACACTACCACATTCAGTTATTCTTTATAGTATTTACTTTACACTACTTTCAGATTGTTCTACAAACTTTGCACATTCTGATGTTTGGCAGTTCTCGTATTTATTGTTGTATCTATCACTATCAAGCACACTGTGTACTCTCTGAGTTTAATTTATTTGAACTCTGTTGTATATGACAATAAGCTACTCTGAATCTGAATTTTACAGTTAGAGAATTTCAAGAATTTTCAAGTCAAGAAATGCAATGACTGTTTTGATCCGATTGCTTGATACCTGAGACCTGAGTCAGATTCCATACCACCCCTTCTGATCCAAGCTTACCTTTTATTCCTAAAAATATGGAACAAAGGAATTTAATTTCCTTTCATTTCAGTTTCTTGTTTTTTCCAGATAATGTTGGAGGTTTATCTCTTCAAAGCATTAACCAATCCATATAACAATGTCAAAGAGCACAGCTGATGAAAACATCTATTTCACACCTCCAACTGCAGTCATTAGCAAGCTGTCAACATCGCAGTATTGCATCAATGTATATTCTAAACCATCATTACAATTCCAAGCCATGAAGAATAATTTAAAACCCAGAAAGATATGAAAAGAATAAATAATTTTGGATTCCACGATCTGGATAGGAATTGAAATATCAAATAAATTCAGCAATCTTGAAAGAAAGGGATGAATTACTTCAGAAATTCCCTGCTTCATCAATGTTGTTTTGGCAGAATTCTGATGTAACTGCACTAAAGCGTCTCCTTGCATAACTCCACTGTAGTTGATGGAAGAATACAATGTTACAAAATAGAAGTCTCTGAAATTTACTTTCATAGAATATTCCAGCATAAAAAGATTGTCATTCACCTCTCTGATTAATTCATTAGAAGAATCATTCACTTAGTACCACTCTCAAGTACTTTACAACTAATCCTATGGATGTGGTTCCAGTCTCACAGCCTACCTCACTGCAGACCTTCCACTTCATTTTTTATTTGCACTTCTTCTGTAAGCATAATAATAAGGTAATGTTTTTTTCACTTAATATGGCTGTATGATAACTCGAATTTCACTGTACCTTAATTGGTACATGTGACAATTAAATTGAATCTTGAATCTATTTCTTCTATGTGAACTTAAACCTTTAGAGGCATTCTATAGCAGTTTCAGAAACCAATTCAGAAACAAAGTGCTAGAGGAGCTCAACAGGTCAGGCAGCCTCGGTGGAGGGAATGGACGTAGGACATTTCCGATCAGAACAATTCTTCAGATGTCAGTCCATTCTTTCCATAGATGCAATCTGACCTCTTGAATTCCCCCAGCACTATGTGTTTTGCTCAAGATTCCAGCATCTGCCTTTTCTTGTATCTCCATCTTGGAGGTCTTGCTAAATCTCCTCAAAGTAAGCCTACATTGAAGAGGATCGCTTCTCTTTTAAAATTTTTTTTAAAATATAATTTTATTGGAAGCAATTGTACAATAAAGTAACTTGACAATTCTACAACTCTAGCACAGCTTCAATTTTAACATTTTACAAACAGAATATTAAATTGAAAGGAGAAGAGAAAAGAAAGAGGAAAAGGAGAGAGAGGAGGAGATATGTCCCCCAACCCACCCATGCGCCCGCTCACCCAGCACTACAGTCAGTGTTGAGTTTGTATTTCTCACGAAATTCAATAAAAGGAGACCATATTTTTAAAAATTGCTCCGATTTGTCAATCGAGATAAACCTAATTCTTTCTAGATATAGTGTTTCTGTCATTTCCATAATCCACATCTTCACTGAGGGGACTGTTGTCTTTTTCCAAAATTTAAGTATACGTTTTTTTGCTGATGTTAGACCGTAATTAGACCAAGATCAGCCATGATCACATTGAATGGCGGTGCAGGCTCGAAGGGCTGAATGACTTACTCCTGCACTTATTTTCTATGTTTCTATTTAATCAAGGAAGCGTCTTTGCCAGACTATAAGGTTGCTACATGCCTCTGATATTCCTAGTATTATCAATTTTTGGTCTGGCTCTAGTGAAGTTTTCAGTGTTTTAAAGGTGACGCTGAATATTTCCGTCCAAAAACATTCTAATTTTTTGCAGAGTACAAAACTGTGGGTTAAGGTGGCTTCTTGAGATTGACATTTATCACTAAAAGGGGATTCAGTGGAGAAAATCTTGCTTAATTTGGTATTTGAGTAATATAGCCTGTGCAGCACTTTAAACTATATCAGAGTGTGTCTGGCATTTAGAGAGCAATAATTTATGTATTGTCGGGTTTTGTCCCATAAATCCTTGGAGATGTGTTGACCCATCTCATCTTCCCATGAATGCCTATAAATCTCAGATGATGGAATGTCGATGTTCTGGAGGGCGTTGTAAATGTAGGATATCAACTTCTCTGTATCTGCATGTCTATTCAAACATTCATCGAGTTTGTCTGGACCTGCAGAGGAGCAGTCTTGTCTCTATGTCCTCACGTAGTCCCTAACGTGGAGGTATCTAAAAAAGTTATTGGTGTTCAGATCGCCTTTCTCCTGCAATTCTTGAAAGAAGGAGAGAGTCTCCTCTGATAAAGGTCTCCCACTATCTTGATTCCCTGATTCTTCCATTGAACAAAAACACCATCATGAGTAGAGGGTTTAAAAGTGGGATTATTTGCAATGGGAAGGAGAGGCATGTCTCTCAATTTGTGACTGGACTTCAGCTGTTTCCAAACGCAAACACTACTATGTATTATCGCATTATGCTCATACGTTGATTTGTTCATGGATATTGGAGACAGGACAATCGAGCCTATGCAGAAAGGCAAGCAATTATCTCTTTCCATTTTTAGCCAGTTTGCCTGATGGCATGAATCATTCAGCCAGAAAATTATAGTTTTAATATTGGTTGCCCAATAGTAAAAGCGGAAGTTTGGTAAGGCTAGTCCTCCATTCCCTTTAGATTTACACAGATATCTTTTGGGTATTCGGTGGCTTTTATAATCCCAGATAAAATTAGTGACAATGGAATCAATTTTTTTGGGAAGATATATTGGTATTGACTGGAATAGGTATAAAGGTTGCGGGAGAAAGATCGTATTTACGGCATTTAGTCTATCAAGAAGAAAAATAGGCAGTGTTTTCCAAAACTGAATATACGTATGGAGTTTAGTAATTAATGGAGGGAAATTTGTCCTGATCAGAAGTGAATGTTTTCTGGTAACGTAAATCAAGGTATCTGAATTTTTCAGTAACAATTCTAAAGGGAAACTGTTGGAGCTGGGTGACGTCTCGTTCTTTTATTGGCACAATTTCACTTTTGTTCCAATTGATTCTGTAGCCAGAAAAGGAACCAATTTGTTCTATAGTGGTTAATAATTTTGGAATACTGATTTGGGGATTGGTAACGTATAGAAGTACATTGTCTGCATATAGGGAAATGTTGTTAATAATATGTTTAGTATTGTATCCATATATGTCTGGGTGGGACCTAATACTCTCGGCAAGGGGTTCTATGGCTAATGCAAATACCATCGGGGAGAGAGTGCATCCTTGTCTAATGCTCCTGAATAAGTGAAATTTAGGTGAGAGGATTTGATTTGTTAGTATTCTGGCTGTCGGATTAGTATATAGAAGCTTCACCCATGAAGTGAAGTTTTCGCCCCAATGTTTCCAACACTGTGAAAAGATAAGGCCATTCCACTTGGTCAAAAGCCTTTTCAGCATCCAGTGAGATAATTGTTAGGTCTTTTTGTATTCTCTGCGAATAAATTATATTAAACAGGCGTCTCATATTATAAAATGAGTGTCGTTTAGGTATGAACCCGGTTTGATCTGGGTGTACTAGTTTGCCAATGACTAGGCCGAGTCTATGAGTCAAAGTCTTGGCTAGGATCTTCTGGTCGGCATATTTAAGAGGGCAATTGCTCTATAGGATCCCGGCTCTTCAAGGTTTTTGAACCTTGAAGGTTTTTATCTTTTTTGGGAATTAACATAATAATTGATTCTACTGGAGTCTGTGGTAAGGTCTGTTCTTTGAATGCTTGAGTGTATAGGCTTTGTAGACGTGGGGAAATGATGTCATTGATTTTTTTTATAAAATTCGTTATTCAGCCTGTCTAGGCCAGGAGTTTTTCAATTTTTCAGTGATTTAATGGTCGCTAAAATGTCCTTTATGGTTATCTCTGCATCTAGTTCCTCACGTTCTGTCTCACTGAGGGATGGGAGGTTGTACTTATCAATAAATCTCTTCATCTTCACTGAATCGGCTGATGTTTGTGACAAGTATAGGTTTGATAAAATTGTAGAAATCTTTCATTGATGTCTTTGGGCAGTGAGAGCAGTTTGCCTTTTTCTGATCTGATTTTATGTATGGTGCGGTCGTTCAATAATTTGCAGAGTTGTCGTAATAAATGTTTATGTGGTTTATCGCCGAAATCGAAGTTTTTTTGTTTAGTATATTGAAATGCCCTACTAATTCTTGCCAAGAGTATCTGGTTTAATTTGCATTTGGGTGCAGCTATCTTGTGTTTTATTGTGGACGGGTCAGCCGCACTTTCTAAGTCTTATTGTTTTATTTGATTTTCTAACTACAATTATTCTGCCCCATTTGTCTTATTTTGAGAGGCTTGCTATGAAATGATGCAGCCTCTAAGGTAGGCTTTAAAAGTTTCCCAAAGCAAAGAAGGAGAGATACCAGGAGTGTCGTTCATCCCAAAAAAACATTTTTATCTGTGCCTTCAGGTAGTCACAACAGCTAGCCTCAGCAAGTATTTGTGGGTTAAATCTTCAGCATGGCTGTCTGTTTGCCATTCCTTTTGGTTTTAACAGAGAATGTAAGAGGGCAATGATCCAAAATGATGATATTATGTTATTTTGGGTTGTAGGTATATGGCAGAAGTTTGGAATCAACCAGGAAATAGTCTATTCTTGTCTTCACTGGATACTATGGTGTACCTACCTTCTTTGTCAGCTATTGTGGATTCACGTTTAAACGGATTACCTTTGCGGATTAGAATTGCAGTTCCCCTAGCTTTAGAAGAAAATGTGGAGTGATACAACTGTCCATTCCACCTACCTCTCACCTGTTATGTGCTTCGTTCTTGAGGTGAGTCTCCTGAAGGAATATTATATCAGTGTTAAGAGATTTTAAGTGAGCTAGTATTTTACCCCTTTTTATTGGTTCCTTTACGGCCCTAATGTTCCAACTACAGAACGTGATTCATTTCCCCCCCCGTTTTACTAGTTACATCATCTTGCATATCAAAAATGATATGATCTTTGCTGAATTAATTGGTTCAACACAATGATTAAAGTATTTCTTTTGGGTGTAGGCTGAGTGAGCCCCTTCTCTTCTCTCTGTCGAGAGTTCTGTGCCACACTCTCTCATTGCTAGCAATATTCCTGTTCCTCTCCTGCTGTTCAACCATATTCTGAGAATCTGAACCATATAACCATATAACCATATAACAATTACAGCACGGAGACAGGCCCTCTCGGCCCTTCCAGTCCGTGCCGACCATTTGTTTTCCCCTAGTCCCATCTACCTGCACTCAGACCATACCCCTCCATTCCCTTCACGTCCATATACCTATCCACTTTACTTTTAAATGTTAAAATCGATCCTGCCTCCACCAACCTCTGCCGGAAGCTCATTCCACACAGCCACCACCCTCTGAGTAAAGAAGTTCCCCCTCACGTTACCCCTAAACTTCTGTCCCTTAATTCTCATGTCATTGCCCTCTTGTTTGAATCTTCCCTACCCTCAATGGGAAAAGCTTATATCCCACGTCAACTCTTGTTTTATCCTTTCATCATTTTAAAGACCTCAACCAAGTCCCCCCTTAACCTTCTGCGCTCCAAAGAATAAAGACCTAACTTGTTCAACCTTTCTCTGTAACATAGTTGCTGGAACCCTGGCAACATTCTAGTAAATCTCCTCTGTACCCTCTCTATTTTGTTGACATCCTTCCTATAACTAGGCGACCAAAATTGTACACCATACTCCAGAATTGGTCTTACCCAATGCCTTGTACAATTTTAACATTAACTTCCCTACTCCTATATTCAATGCTCTGATTTATAAAGGCCAGCACACCAAAGGCTTTTTCTTTACCACCCTATCTACATGCGAAATTCCACCTTCAGGGAACTATGCACAGTTATTCCTAGATCCCTCTGTTCCACAGCATTCCTCAATTCCCTACCATTTACCATGTACGTCTATTTTGATTTGTCCTGCCAAGATGTAGCACTTCACACTTATCAGCATTAAACTCCATCTGCCATCTTTCAGCCCACTTTTCCAAATGGCCCAAATCTCTCTGTAGACTTTGAGAATCTACTTCATTATCCACAATACCACCTATCTTAGTATCATCTGCATACTTACTTATCCAATTTTCCACCCCATCATCCAGATCATTGATGTACAGGACAAACAACAGTGGACCCAACACAGATCCCTGAGGCACCCCACTGGTCACCGGCTTCCAACCTGACAAACAGCCATCCACCATTACTCTCTGACATCTCCGATTCAGCCACTGTTGAATCCATCTTGCTACTCCGCCATTAACACCCCAAAGATTGAACCTTCTGAACCAACCTTCATGGGGAACCTTGTCAAAGGCCTCACTGAAATCCATATAGACAACGTCCACTGCTTTACCCTCATCAATTTCCCTAGTTAATGCTTCAAAAAATTCAAGAAGGTTTGTCAAACATGACCTTCCAGGCACAAATCCATGTTGACTGTTCCTGATCAGACCCTGTTTATCCAGATGCTTATATATATTATCTCTAAGTATCCTTTCCATTAATTTGCCCACCACTGACGTCAAACTAACAGGTCTATAATTGCTAGGTTTATTCTTTGAACCCTTTTTAAACAATGGAACAAACATGCGCAGTAACGCCAATCCTCCGGCACTATTCCCTTTTCTAATGACATTTGAAATATTCTGTCATAGCTCCTGCTATTTCTACACTAACTTCCCTCAATGTCCTAGGGAATATCCTTTCAGGACCTGGAGACTTATCCACCTTTATATTTTTCAAAAGTGTCAGTACTTCCTCCTCTTTGAATCTCATAGTTTCCATAGCTACTCTACTTTTTTCCCTTACCTCACTGAGTTCAATATCCTTCTCCTTGGTGAATACCGAAGAAAAGAAATTGTTCAAATATCTCCCCCATCTCTTTTGGCTCTGCAGATAGCTGTCCATTCTGGTTCTCTAATGGTCCAATTTATCCCTCGTTATCCTTTGTGCTATTAATATAGCTGGTAGAAACCCTTTGCATTTACTTTCACCTTTCTTGCCAAAGCAACCTCATATCTTCTTTTTAGCCTTCCTAATTTCTTTCTTAAGATTCTTTTTACATTCTTTATACTCCTCTAGCACCTCATTTACTCCATGCCTCCTATAATTTCTTGTAGATATCTCTCTTTTTTTGAAACAAGTGTCTAATTTCCTTGAAAACCATGGCTCTTTTTCCATTCCAATTTTTACTATTTCCTTTCAACCTAACAGGGACATAAAGATTCTGTACTCTTACAATTTCCCCTTTAAATGTCCTCCATTTCTCTTCCTACATCCTTCCCATGAAACAAAGTGTCCCAATTCACTCCTTTAAAATCCTCAGCATTCCCTCAAAGTTAGCCTTTCTCCAATCAAAAAATCTCTAGGTCCTGTTCTGACCTCGCTCCATAATTATATTGAAACTAATGGTATTGTGATCACTGGTCCCGAAGTGCTCACCAACACATACCTCCGTCACCTGTCCTGCCTCATTTCCTAACAGGAGGTCCAGCACTGCCCTTCTCTGGTCGGTACCTCTATGTACTGCTGCAAAAAAACTAAACCTGCACACATTTTACAAACTCCAAACCATCCAGCCCATTTACAGAATGTGTTTCACCAGTCTATTTTTGGGAAATTGAAATCTCCCACAATCACTACCTTGTGCTTACTACTAATATCTGCTATCTCCTTACATATTTGCTCTTCCAATTCTCGCTCCCCATTTGGCGGTCTATAGTACACCCCTAAAAGTGTTGCTACACCGTTCCCACTTTTCAGTTCCACCCAAATTAGCCTCCCTAGGACGAACCCTCTAATCTTTCCTGCCAAAGCCACTGCTGTAATATCCTCTCTGACAAGCAATGCAACACCTCCACCTCTGGTCCCTCCAATTGTATCACCCCGAAGCAACGAAATCCTGGAATATTTAGTTTCCAATCACAGCCCTCCTGCAACCATGTTTCACTGATTGCCACACATCATATTTCCAGGTGTCAATCCAGGCTCTAAGTTCATCCACCTTACTTACAATGCTCTTAGCATTAAAATATGCACATTTTATAAACCCACCATACCACAAATAACCCCACACCCTGTCCCCTAGCCCCCTCTACCCGAGTCCCTCCCCCCAGCCTTTCTAGTTTAAAGTCTCCCCAGTAGCCTTTGCAAATCTCCCTGCCAGGATATTGGTCCCCTTCGGGAAGAAGGATCTCATCCTGAAACATTGTCTGTCCATTCCTTTCACAGATACTGTGTGGTTCACCGTGTTCCTCCAGCACTTTGTGTTTTGCTCAAGGTTCCGGCCTCCTCAGTTTTTTGTGACCTTGTGATTATTCCTGACTTGTCTACATATCTCTTTCTTGATACTTCCAAACCAAACAGCATATATAACTTTGCAGCTCTCGGATATCTAATTACCAAGATTAGAAACAAAAATGTCTCACAGCTTTATTCTAGTAAACGCAGTGTGCTATCTATATTACTAAAAGTCTGATCTTGACCGCTTTTGGCTCGCTGTTCTGTGATTTCTGAGAGAAAGCCACCACCTACAGCCGTCATTTTTGGCTCGCTCAGAGCCCCTCTCCGCCTTCCTGGACCAGAGGATTTTTCCCATCAATGAAAAATCTGAGATTTATTAATGTTTTTAAAAAAATCCTCATTCTCTCTGCTGCCCGTGCTGGAGGGAGGGGGAGGGACTATAAAACCAGGAAGTGGTGTGCCTCACTCAGTCTCTGCAAGATGGAGCAAGCTAGAGGGTCACGTCTCGCTGAGCTCTGAATAGCACTGAACACATGTCTACTCAACTGTGAGTGCCCTTAATGTGGTTTGAAAATGAAAATATGGTTGGTTTGAAGTAAAAAGGCACTGCCTGCAAATGTTTGTTTGGGGAGTTTGGGTTGAAGTTAAAAGGCACTACTGCAAATGGTGGCTTGGGTGCTTTGGGCTGAAGTTAAAAGGCACCACTGCAAATGGTGGCTAGGTTGCTTTAGCTTGAAGTTAAAAGGCACCACTGCAAATGATGGCTTGGGTGCTTTGGCTTGAAGTGAAAAGGCACTACTGCAAATGGTGGCTTGGGTGCTTTGGCTAACTTCCTGTTTGCACTGTTTATTGATTTTAGATGAAACGCTACCACTTACGGCTGTGATTTTTGACCATCTTACTCAGACCCCCTCCGCTCAGCAGCTCCCGAGGATTCTTCCCATCAATGATAAATAAAGACGTTATTAGTTTTTAAAAACATGTTGAGAATCTCTCTCCTGTCAATCACACCATGAAGGCCACACCTTTTCCAGTGGGAGGGGGAGGGGTTATAAATCCCGGAAGTGTGGGTGTGGCTCAGTCTCTGCATGATGGGGAGGGAGAGGTCACGACTCTGTCTGAGCTGTGAATCAACTGAACACACTGAATGTCTACCTCTTCTTCTTGCATATGCCGTGCACAGCCTGAAGTTGTAAGACAACTTGTTCTGTTTGTGCACGCCAGGTTGATTGCATTCGTTGAAACAGGGTGGACCACATGAAGGTTGCAATCTCCCACCCCGAATGTCTACTGAACTGTGAGTTTTGTGTTTTGTGTGGTTTTCTGGTGGTTTTCTGGTGGCTTCACCCTGCTTGAAATTGTATGAAACTGCATTTTAATGTGGTGGCCTTGCACCCTGCATGAAATGGTATGAAGCTGCATTTGAATTTGGTGGCCTTGCACCCTGCTTGATGTGGAATAAAACTGCACTGAATTCGGTGGCCTTGTACCCTGCTGAAAGTGGTTTGAAACTGCACTTGAATTTGGTGGCCTTGCGCTCTGTTTGAAGTGGTTGGAAAATGAACTTGAATTTGATGGCCTTGCACCCTGCTTGAAGTGGTAGGAAACTGCTCTTGAATTCGGTGGCCTTGCACCCTGCTGAAAGTGGTTTTCACACACACACACACACACACACACGGCAAGTGCCTGGGGTCTTGATGGAGGCAGATACGAAAATAATATTTAAGTGGCATTTGGATACGAATTGGAATGGAGGGTAATGAATTATTTCCAGATAAGAGTTGGTCCTGGGATCGAGTTTGACGCAGACATTGTAGGCTGAAGTTCCTGTTCCTGTGTTGTATTCTTTGTATGTTTTATGGTTTATGATACTACAGTTTACAATTTGCTTTGTTTTTATTCAAAGTCCGATGGGTTTCATGACATGCTGGAATAGAAATATTTGTCAATTTTTTTTTCTCATCATGGTTTAATGTTGGTCTACCATGCGTTAAGGAGGATGAATATTATTCCCGGTCCAAAAGGGCTAAAATAAAATGACTTGGCCATTTGCTTGTCGGGCTTTAAGTCTAATCATGGAACATCCCTTACCTACAACTAAGTTTAAGTCGCTGTATTGATAAAGTTATTGAGACGTTACTGACAAACATTGATTCAGCCCTGTCTGTTATTTGTGGGCACTTATCAATAACAAATTGCTTTTGATCAATTTTAATATGTATTTTGTCACATTTTAAATGCAGGGAAATGGCTCTCATTGTCCAATCACAATATTTAATCCAACCCTTTCTCAGAAAATGGGAGAAGAAATATTGAGGTCAAATTATCTGCAAATAATCACCTTCTTTAAATGTAGCTTGTTACAACTGCCGACTACACAAAATGACTAAAATGCACACACATTGAATGTGATGAAAAGGTTTGCTTTATCTGTTCATGTACCAGCCTTATTTGCTGCTCTGTCTGAATGGTCAATAGAATCAATAAGAGCAGGTGAACTTAATGAGATTTAATTCTAAAATATTGATCAACATATCTGCTGATAAACGTTTGGCTAGCTGCAAGTCTATGAACAGTGACATTTTGAGGAGTAATATCTTTGGAGAGATCTGTGTCAAAATGTTTATGATAGCTATCTCTCAATTTCCGTTCGGTCTCAAAGATAATAAACGAGGGTGCTCTGACATGCCAGTTTACTTGAATTACCAAATGAAAAATGATACCTGGATGTTCCGATGTAGCATTGTAAGACATTCAAGATAACTGAGTGTAAGAGTCATTTAGGCCCATCAAGTTTATATAACCGCAGACATGGGGCAGCATAGTGGCTCAGCAAGTAATGAAAAAAATGAAGCCTTTATTGTCACCCTCCTCATGGGGGTTCCCCCTCCTTTGTTTTCTGTGTCGTGATCTCTGGCCCCCACGTGGCCCATCCACTGAACTGGTGCTTCATAGTGACCCGGCTTCAATCCTAACCTCTGCGAGTGGACTTTGCTCATTCTCCCTGCGATCACATGGGCTTTCTCAGGGTGCTCCTGTTTCATCCTAGATCTGAAAGATGCACTTTGATAGTTTAAATGACCACTGTAAGTTGTTTCTCGTGTATTGTTGGGTAGTGAAAACTGGGAAGAGTTGATGGAAATATGGAGAAAATAAAATGGAATTAATGTAACGTAGGTGTGTGATGATTGGCATAGACTTGGTGGGTCAAAGTTGCCAGTATTCTTGCTGTGTGACTCTGTTCACTACCTCCTCATGGAGTGATAACCTTTGTGATATATGTATAGCTGTAAGTGGAAATAAGGCGTTCAAACACCAGAGGAATGTTGTCTATCTGTCCTTCAAACCTTTGGGTAATCCACAATCTTCAAAATACGTAAATCCATTTTCCTGCTCAAAGACAAGCAGAGGAAATTCCATCTCCTGGAGTAAAAATCTATACGAAAAGACCCTTGAACAGTTACAAGCTAACATTAATCAGTTGCCATCACATGAAGTGATCCGGATGCCAAAGGGATCAAAATGACAATGATCTTGATCGACAGTCTGCAGCTCTGCCTAGAATGGGTGATAGATCTCTATCACTACCAGGTGGCAGAGTGATGCAACTGATAATGCTCCTGCCTCAATGCTCAGTGACCCACGTTCTGACCTGATCGAGTGGTGGCGCCATCGAATGTGGCTGCCTCGCCAACAGCTGTCTGTCCTTTCATCCTTTTGATTATTTTTAGTCTGTCTGAAAGTTTTGTGTTGGAGGTCTATTAGTCTTTTTTATGTGGGGGTGATGGGAGCCATGGGAAACCATCTTCTCAGTCACTACCTGGTCGATGATGTATCTTTTCTCCGAGTTGCTTCTTCGCCCCCCCTCGCAGCCTACCATCTGGATTGGCACGGCCTTTCTTGCTGGAGACCGGCCAGAGCTTCAGTAGCAGCGCAGCATTGGATTACCATCGCAGAGCGGGCGATGCCTTACCAGGATCGCCATGTTGGAGCTCCGGAATGTTGGGCCTGCTTACTTTTAACATAATTGAGCTGTGATCTGCAGGTCTTCCAGCCGTGGGCAGCGCTGACTTTAACATCACGGAGCCTGGGATCTTTCGCCTAGGTTGCCATGTTGGAGCTCCGCCCAGCTCGGCCTGTGGACTTCGGGAGCCGCGGTCTCCGGTAGGAAGCGGCCGTTTCGGAAACTGCAGGCTGCTGAGAGTGCTCTCCGTTCTGACACCGGAGCTCCATCATCCCGGCGAGAGGGCCTGAAACATCGGGCCGCTGTTGCGGCAACTGCGGAGGCCTCAATATGCCCCGACCACGGGTGAACAAGGACTGAACTTTGTTGCCTTCCCTCAGTGGGAAACATTGATTCCGCTGTGGGGGATGTTTTTATGTTAAATTCTATAGTGTTGTGTTTATCTTATTTGTGTCTGCATGGTAACTCAAAATTCACTGCACCAATTGGTGTATGTGACAATAAATGTCCCTTGTTTTTAGTGCCGCGCAAGTGCAGAGTTTGTAAGGTCTCCTTGTGGCTGCACAGTTTTCTTCCAGGTACTGTGATTTCCTCTCACACCTTCAAGGCATGTGGATTGTTGGTTATTTGGGCACTGTAAATCACCATCTATCTGTAGGTGAGTGGTACAATATGAGGAATCTGATGGATCTGGGGAGAATAAAATGGGATTATTGTGGGAATGCTGTAAATGAATGCTTGATATTTAATGTATAATCAGTGTATTGAAGGGTCTATTCTAGTGTTCATAGAACCGTAGAGAGGTACAACATGGAAACAGGCTATTTGGCCCACTGAGTCCATATCATTCGTCATGCATCTATTTGCTGCATGACGCCATGACTCTGGAAACATTAACAGCCAGATATGTTGCATCCTGATGAACTATATGGAGAAACATGGCTTCTTGTTGAGCCGGAGGATGGAATCTACAGGAATGAATCCTCTTTATTCCAGGAGTTACAACATAGTTACATGCCTATGAGCCATTCCTCCACAGCTGTTGCCCATGCAAAATCTCCAGCTGGAGCATGACTAACTAAAGCACCTGAGCAAAGGCTGAATTTCCACCTTTTGTGCTCCCTGATGTGAAATATAACTGACACCACAAGAATGAGTAATATCCTATAAATACTCAAGCACTATGAACAGAGAGGTTGCTAAAGGTTTCACTGAGTCACCTGTGCAGTATTTTAAACAAATGTGATACAATTTCAGCAGGCAGCTTCAAAGCGAATGATGCAGGAGAAATTGAGTCATCTACAGTATATGGATTATCCACACGTTGCATACCCACAGGTCCCGAGAAGCACTAGCAACATTTTTGAATGCCCTATCAGGGGATATGGGGAGAAGGCAGGAACTGGGTACTGAATGGGGATGATCAGCCATGATCACATCTCCCCAGATCCATCAGAAGGGCCGAATGGCCTACTCCTGCACCTAATCTCTATTGTCTATTGTCTATGTAGAGTTGAATTTGGTGCGTTCACTAAAAGGGGGAAATCATGTACAGTACCAAAGTACTGTTTGATAGAACATAATTTTTAGTCCATTATCTCCTTTTTTACACATTTTATCTTCAAGATCGAAACTAAATTTCAAAAGGAATTATCTGGAAACGTAGAAAGATTAAAATAATATGTAATTGACTGATCCCCTCCCCCCCCCCCCCCCCATAACATACTTATCCTAATCCCCACAATGTCCAAGAGGCATATTGTGACATAAAGTGGAATAAAGTGAATATTTTCCTGCTTTAGGTTTCTGCACCATATACAGTGGCTTGCAAAAGTATTCATACCCCTTGAACGTTTACAAATTTTGTCACGTTACAACCACAAACGTAAATGTATTTTATTGGGATTTTATGTGATAGACCAACACAAAGTGGTGCATAATTGTGAAGTGGAAGGAAAATTATACATGGTTTCCAGATTTTATTACAAATAAAAAACTGAAAAGTGTGGCGTGCAAAAGTATTCAGCACCACTGAGTCAATACTTTGTAGAACCAACCTTTCGCTGCAATTACAGCTGCACGTCTTTTGGGGTATGTCTCTACCAGCTTTGCACATCTAGAGATTGACATTTTTGCCCATTGTTCTTTGCAAAATAGCTCAAGCCCAGTCAAATTGGATGGAGAGCGTCTGTGAACAGCAATTTTCGAGTCTTGCCAGAGATTCTCAATTGGATTTAGGTCTGGACTTTGACTGGGCCATTCTAACACATGAATATGCTTTGACCTAAACCATTCCATTGTAGCTCTGGCTGTATGTTTAGGGTCGTTGTCCTGCTGGAAGGTGAACCTCTGCCCCAGTCTCACGTCTTTTGCAGACTCGAACAGGTTTTCTTCCAAGATTGCCCAGTATTTGGCTCCATCCATCTTCCCAAGAACTCTGACCAGCTTCCCTGTCCCTGCTGAAGAAAAGCATCCCCACAGCATGATGCTGCCACCACTATGTTTCACAGTGGGGATGGTGTGTTCAGGGTGATGTGCAGTGTTAGTTTTCTGCCGCACATAGCGTTTTGCATTTAGGTCAAAAACTTCAATTTTGGTCTCATCAGACCAGAGCACCTTCCTCCACATGTTTGCTGTGTCCCCCACATGGCCTGTGGCAAACTGCAAACGAGACTTCTTATGGCTTTGTTTCAACAATGGCTTTCTTCTTGTCACTCTTCCATAAAGTATCGATCTGTGGAGAGCATGACAAATAGCTGTCCTTTGGACAGATTCTCCCACCTGAGCTGTGGATCTCTGCAGCTTCCCCAGAGTTACCATGGGCCTCTTGGCTGCTTCTCTGATCAATGCTCTCCTTGCCCGGCCTGTCAGTTTATGTGGATGGCCATGTCTTGGTAGGTTTGCAGTTGTGCCATACTCTTTCCATTTTCGGATGATGGATTGAACAGTGCTCCGTGAGATGTTCAAAGCTTGGGATATTTTTTTATAACCTAACCCTGCTTTAAACTTATCCACAACTTTATCCCTGACCTGCCTGGTGTGTTCCTTGGGCTTCATGATGCCCAAGGAACATTGTTTGTTCACTAATGTTCTCTAACAAACCTCTGAGGCCTTCACAGAACAGCTGTATTTATACTGAGATTAGATTACACACAAGTGGACTCTATTTACTAATTAGGTGACTTCTGAAGGCAATTGGTTGCACTGGACATTATTTAGGGGTATCAGAGTAAAGAGGGCTGAATACTTTTGCACTCCACACTTTTCAGTTTTTTATTTATAAAAAAAAATGAAAACAATGTATAATTTTCCTTCCATTTCACAATTATGCGCCACTTTGTGTTGGTCTATCACATAAAATCCCAATAAAATACATTTACGTTTGTGGTTTTAATGTGACAAAATGTAGAAAAGTTCAAGGGGTATGAATACTTTTGCAAGCCACTGTAATTGCCAGCTAAGCAGAAAGCTAGATAATTAGATTCCAGATGCTTGATTTGTTCATTGTGACATCAATTATTTGATTGTTTTTCTCCGTATTTATTCCCCGAAGCAAAACTGCTTCAGTATTTTGATTTAAACTGTTTATGTGGATATACTAAAGGCATCCTGTTGTATGAATAATAAGTTACACTTGAACTTTAATCTACTTACAGTGCATTCAGAAAGTATTCAGACACCTTCCATTTTCCACATTTTGTTACATTACAGCCTTATTCTAAAATTGATTCAATTCTTTTTTTTATCATCAATCTACACACAATACCCCACAAGAAAATTGTGAAAACAGGTGTTTAGAAATGTTGGCAAAGTAATTAAAGTGAAGGGGAATGAATATTTTCTGAATGCACTGTAAGTTTTATTTTCCGTAGGAGGTTCTTCTGAATTCCATTGTGCTTAACTTAACCCTTCTAACAACACAGTGTGACATCAGCTAATACACAGACCACCTATGGTCGAACCCTTGTCAGTAGCTACGAGGGCTGGCACGTGACATCATGGGCTGGGGGAGTGTTCTGCTACTTAAGCTTATCTCACCTTGAGACCTAGGCAGTCAACAGGTAGCTGAGCCCGAGAGAAAAACCTTGCTCAGCTACAGCAGCATTGATAATTACGTTAGCCGACCAACTTAACATGTAACACCTGAATAAAACTATTGTTTGAACCTGCCTGACGTCTGGCCTTATTCACCACATTTGGTGCCGCCACATTGGTGAACCCGACTATCCAAATTGAAACTTGGATTTCTCCTGACGCACGCAGCCTCGGGAGACCTGATGTCTGCAGCTGACTGCCCAGCTCTGCAGAACTACGCTGCTGCCTACCCGGCCCTACCTTAAGGTATGCCGCAGGCTGCCCGGGTCAAAAGGGGTGTGTTCCAGTGACAGTCCTTGTGTGATTTGGATTTCTCCCGATGCACGCAGCCTCGTTACCAGCCCTGCAGAACGACACTACCTCTCCCACACCCGGCAATGGACCAGGCCCTGCACTGCACCAGGCCCCACTTTCAACCGCCACACCACTCCAGGCCTTGTGTGACGGCCGCCAAGCTCTCCCAGCCGTCACTTCCACACCAGCCACCGCTCTTTCACCAGTCGCCGCTGCCCCACCAGCTGCAGCAGGAGCTGCAAACCTAGCAGCCTTCTGCCCCCAGCAGCACCGACACACGCCCAACGGCCCTGGAAGTGGGGAGAGAGTGGGCCCACCCATTACCCCGCCGGCCGCTGCCAGTGCCTGGCCACTCGATAGGCCGGGCTTATCTGGGGCGACTGCCGAAGACGCCCTTCCGCTCCTCATTGGCGCGGGCTCCAAAGATCCTTGGGCGCTGGCTGCATGTCCGGCCCAGCAGCGGGTCTTTAATCGCTGATTAAAGCTGCTTCTGCCGGCCGGCAAAATGGCTGCCGCGGCCTCCTGAAGCAAGCGGCCACACAACTACAAGGATGACCACCGCGGCTGGCCGGAAGAGAAGCTCAACCTTCCCCGCTCGCCGTCCACAGCGCCACCTTCTATCCTGATGCCGTCACTGCAGCCTGACCACCGGCAACAGCGCCACCATCAGATCAACTGCCGTCACTGCAGCCTGATCGCTGTCCACAGCGCCACCTTCCAGCCGGATGCTGTCCTGCAGCCTGACCACCGGCCACAGCGCCTCATTCGGGTCGGACGCTGTCACTGCAACCTATGGTTTTCCAGCACAGCTTCCTATCCTGCACCATGGACACTGGACAATTTGAACTTACCACTTTGCACGTGATTGCTCAATGTAGTTTGTGTTGTTTCTTTTCACTTTCTTTACATTGCATCACCATGCCGGGTTCAGCAATCAGTTTATTTATTTTATTTAGTTTTTTTCTTAATTGTTGCCTATGTCTCCCAGCCGTTGCTGGGGGGCATATTTATCAGGACACGAGCCCTTAGCTGGTCGAGGAGATGCGACTGTCTCTTCCATCCGACGGCTTTTGCATCGGTCTCCTCGCACCCCTCGGTACCTCGGGATTGCCCATGCGGAGTGTCGACTGCGCCCGCGGGCCCTCCATCCTGACACGCGCCCGGGTTGTCCCTGACCCACATGCAGGAGCTGCCCTTGACCATTCTATTCCTTCCTCCGGTTCTGGGGGGGGGGGGGGTGGGTTCCTGTGGTGTCAGCTAAAACACAGACCACTTATGGTCGAACCCTTGTCAGTAGCTACGAGGGCTGGTACGTGACATCATGGCTAGGGGGAGTGTCCTGCTACTTATGCTTATCTCACCTTGAGACCTAGGCAGTCAACAGGTAGCTGAGCCTGAGGGAACAACCTCGCTCAGCTACAGCAGCATTGATAATTACGTTAGTGGACCAACTAATATGTAACACCTGAATAAAACTACCGTTTGAACCTTGCCTGACGTCTGGCCTTATTCACCACGTTTGGTGCCGCCACAGCATTTATAACCATATAACCATATAACAATTACAGCACGGAAACAGGCCCTCTCGGCCCTTCCAGTCCGTGCCGACCATTTGTTTTCCCCTAGTCCCATCTACCTGCACTCAGACCATACCCCTCCATTCCCTTCACGTCCATATACCTATCCACTTTACTCTTAAATGTTAAAATCGATCTTGCCTCCACCACTTCTGCTGGAAGCTGATTCCACACAGCCACCACCCTCTGAGTAAAGAAGATCCCCCTCACGTTACCCCAAAACTTCTGTCCCTTAATTCTCTTGTCATGCCCTCTTGTTTGAATCTTCCCTACCCTCAATGGGAAAAACGTATCCACGTCTACTCTGTCTATCCCTTTCATCATTTTAAAGACCTCAATCAAGTCCCCCCTTAACCTTCTGCGCTCCAAAGAATAAAGACCTAACTTGTTCATAATTTATCTTATGTATTTTCATTGAGATCTTGCCCTGTTGGTCGCTATTAACAACAAAGCTTCCCGCAAACCAACAGTGGTAATACATTGGCGCATGTTGAATGAAAAGTACTCTGGGGTGTCTTGGCAGCGCAGAAAATGCTGTATAAATTCACTTTATTTAATTACAAATTTAATTATACTTTGTGGCTGGTCATATTTGGAAGAGGCACAGTTTAAAGCTGCCCACTTTTATTTTGGTAAGGTTTATTGCCGATGAGACTGTTACCTGTGACTCTTTTTTTGCCTGTTGTCATTACCACTTATGTTAAAATAGTAATCCCAACCTTGTAGTTCCAAGGATCATTAGTTCCCTATGTCACTCACTTATGTAAGATTTTATTAAATCCATCTTGATCATTATTTCAGTTTATTTTCCAGTTAGCAACTCCTGCTGCAATTGTTCTCATATGAGGGATTGATGATTTGTAGGCATTGCATTCATGGACAAGCGCAAGATCGTAAGGAATGCAAGTAGAATTTGGTCATTCAGCCCATCAAGTCTACTCCACCATTCAATCATGGCTGATCTATCTCTCCCTCCCAACTCCATTCTCCTGCCTTCTCCCCATAACCTCTGACACCCATACTAATCAAGACTATATCTTGAATATCCACTGACTTGACCTCCACAGCCTTCTGTGGCAAATATTTCCACAGATTTTCCACCCTCTGACTAATGATATTTCTCCTCATCTCCTTCCTAAAAGAACATCCTTTAATTCTGAAGCTATGATCTCCAGTCCTGGACTCTCCCATCCACTCTATCCAAGCCTTTCACAATTCTGTAAGCTTTAATGAGGTCTCCCCTCATTCTTCTAAACTCCAGCGAGTTCAAGCCCAGTGCTGACAACCCTGATCATAGGTTAATCTACTTTCATGGCCTGTCAGAAATGTGTTAATACCTCAGCAAATTGTTGTATATCATGGACTACATATATAACCTTTGATCTGAAATCCTGTTTACAGTTTTCAGAGACTTATCAATAACTCTTTGAATGCAGATGCTTCAAACCTTGAGATGGATGTAAAATCTTTGGAAACCATTTGGTGATCATTATACTGTTTCATCATTAGTTTTCCATCTCTGCCAAAATAGAAAATGATCACCATTTTTACAATTTACTATTGTTCCAAGAAATCTGGGTAGAAATCAAAAGAATATGTAACATTAAGAAATTGTATTAATTGATGACAGCAGTAAGCCATCTTCTTAAATTGGAGCAGTCTATGGTATGGTAAAGATATTCCCACAATGCCAAAACTTAAAGGCACAATGATAAGGAAGGATCAGCTTTGGCTTACAAATGAACTTCAAGGTAATGGGCAAGCTGCCTTTATCCTTTCTAGTTAACACTTCATTATGAATAGTGAGGCTATCTGATGTGGGTTAATTTTACATCTTTATTATTAGGAAGAAACTTCAGTGCATCATGACAATGGCAAATTTATGAATTGTCTGTATACAAATTGATTAACAATTTGAAGACTAAGGTAACATTAACAGGCAGAAGATTAGGTATTCTAGTCTCGCCACAGTTGAAGCCTTAGGTCAATCAGGGTCACACAGTTCAAAGCTGAAAAGTGCACAACTTAAGTTATAAGTAGGAGTTCAGCAATGGAAAAGGAGCACTGATTAAAAAAATCAGGAGAGGTATGTGTGGAAGTTCTGTCATCCTTCCTATGAGTTTCAATTTGTCAGTTGAGCTAAAACGTACTTGGCAGCAAAATATGTTAAACAATGGAGGAGAGGTGACTTCTGAAACTGCAAATGCCCTTAATATCCCATGAGTTGGGTGTATTACTGTATTTGCATCATAAATAGTAATAAAGCACAGCAGATAAAGTTTGGAGTCTGACTTAAAAGTATAAAGGTCCTTTTATTTTCCAATAAAACACATGCAAATAATGGAGACTGAAAGCATTCCTGCAGTAAATCCTTTACCCAACTTTTTTTTTAACATTTCTGACTTTAAATTGTTTTCTTCCTTTTTCTCCACCTAATCCATGAGTTTGTGTTTTTGCTTCATTCTCTTTTTTGTATTCCCTCCTCTGTAGATCCTCTTTTCCTTGCCAGGTTTTTATCATTCACAGGGTATTATTAATTGATTGATTGATACTTTATTGTCTCGTGTATTTGGTACAGTGATATACCTTGTTTTGCATATAATACTTTGGCACAATACGTTGGCCGATCGCCAGCACCTGCGTGGGCAACAGCTCTCCGACGGCCCTCCTTACCCACTAATGGCCCTCCTTGCCCATTGACTGCCCTCCTTACCCAGTCGTCAACCTTGTCCCTTGTTCGCAGCCGGGTACGGTCTTAATCAGCTCCAAGCCAACGACTGGATCCACACCAGCATAACTGCGCAGCACTCGCCGGGAGCATCAACCTAGTTATTCACTAAGGTGCCTGTTTCTCTATTGACTACCCCAGACCAACAAAGAAATGAAAACTTTAAAATTGATTATTTATTTGTTTGAATCTCTGATGGCCCATGATCAGAAGGCTGTGGAGGACATGTCAGTGGATATTTTTAAGGCAGAGATAGATAAATTTTACTTCGGAGTCACGTGAGTGACTACGTGAAGAAGCCCCGCCTGGTGCTAGAACGGCATTACGTCGACGCTGACAGCTGAAGCAAGAGCTGCAGAGCGCAGTCTCCTCACAGCGGTCGGAACGGACCCGCAGGTAAGTGCAAGGAAAGAGGGGACGTTCTGAAAAAAATACGCTACGCTGGTAGAACCAGCAAAAGCGAAAGTAAAATCAGAGTCACGCTGGCGTAATGATTTAGCCAGATAATAAAAAAGGAAAAATGGAGAAGTCTCAAAGGAAAATTTCACGGGTAAAAAGATCGTCCTGGGGTGAAGCTAAAGAGTCGGGACAAGAGTTTAGTGCGGATCCGGTGGCCGTTGATTTACCCGTTAGTGAGACTATAATTTCTCCAGAAATACAAACCATGGAAGAAAAAGCAAAAAGAAATCCGTGAGGCACGTGGTTTCTGATAATGACTCTGATAATGAAAGTCCTCCGGATAATAATGCTATATGGCTTAAAATGGAGCATATGGAGAAAGTACTCCAGAATATAATGAGACAAGGGTCACAGTACCCAGAAGTTTCCCAAAAAGACCCTGAGGGGTTTGAATATCCAGAATATGGCTATGTGCCAAATTGGGAATTTGAAACTCCAGACCCAGGATTAAGGGCGGAGGAAGTCTCATTCGATATAATTCCAAGTGTATCAGGGCTGCAAAGGTCAGACCCTGCAAGTGGTGATGTGGATTATGAGTGCACACCACGAATAAAAAAGAAAAGGCCAGATGTGGGAATAGTGCCGGAGGATTGGCGTACTGCGCATGTTGTTCCATTGTTTAAAAAGGGTTCAAAGAATAAACCTAGCAATTATAGACCTATTAGTTTGACGTCAGTGGTGGGCAAATTAATGGAAAGGATACTTAGAGATAATATATATAAGCATCTGGATGAACAGGGTCTGATCAGGAACAGTCAACATGGATTTGTGCCTGGAAGGTCATGTTTGACAAAGCTTCTTGAATTTTTTGAAGCGGTAACTAGGGAAATTGATGAGGGTAAAGCAGTGGATGTTGTCTATATGGATTTCAGTAAGGCCTTTGACAAGGTTCCCCATGGAAGGTTGGTTCAGAAGGTTCAATCTTTGGGTGTTAATGGCGGAGTAGCAAGATGGATTCAACAGTGGCTGAATGGGAGATGTCAGAGAGTAATGGTGGATGGCTGTTTGTCAGGTTGGAAGCCGGTGACCAGTGGGGTGCCTCAGGGATCTGTGTTGGGTCCACTGTTGTTTGTCATGTACATCAATGATCTGGATGATGGGGTGGAAAATTGGATACGTAAGTATGCAGATGATACTAAGATAGGTGGTATTGTGGATAATTAAGTAGATTCTCAAAGTCTACAGAGAGATTTGGGCCATTTGGAAAAGTGGGCTGAAAGATGGCAGATGGAGTTTAATGCTGATAAGTGTGAAGTGCTACATCTTGGCAGGACAAATCAAAATAGGACGTACATGGTAAATGGTAGGGAATTGAGGAATGCTGTGGAACAGAGGGATCTAGGCATAACTGTGCATAGTTCCCTGAAGGTGGAATCGCATGTAGATAGGGTGGTAAAGAAAGCCTTTGGTGTGCTGGCCTTTATAAATCAGAGCATTGAATATAGGAGTAGGGAAGTAATGTTTAAAATTGTACAAGGCATTGGTAAGACCAATTCTGGAGTATGGTGTACAATTTTGGTCGCCTAGTTATAGGAAGGATGTCAACAAAATAGAGAGAGTACAGAGGAAATTTACTAGAATGTTGCCAGGGTTCCAGCAACTATGTTACAGAGAAAGGTTGAACAAGTTAGGTCTTTATTCTTTGGAGCACAGAAGGTTAAGGGGGGACTTGATTGAGGTCTTTAAAATGATGAAAGGGATAGACAGAGTTGACGTGGATAAGCTTTTCCCATTGAGGGTAAGGAAGATTCAAACAAGAGGACATGACATGAGAATTAAGGGACAGAAGTTTAGGGGTAACGTGAGGGGGAACTTCTTTACTCAGAGGGTGGTGGCTGTGTGGAATGAGCTTCCAGCAGAAGTGGTGGAGGCAGGATCGATTTTAACATTTAAAAGTAAAGTGGATAGGTATATGGACGTGAAGGGAATGGAGGGGTATGGTCTGAGTGCAGGTAGATGGGACTAGGGGAAAACAAATGGTCGGCACGGACTGGAAGGGCCGAGAGGGCCTGTCTCCGTGCTGTAATTGTTATATGGTTATATGGTTATATGTGCCTGATGTGGCAAAAGAATTTGCTATACCGGAAGGAAGTGGTGAGGCTATGGAAGAAAACCTAGCTGCCAATATTAACTATATGGTATCTCACCAACTTCAAGATTCTGTGATGGTTGAAACAGCAGAATTATATAAAACACCGCATAATTGCACCTCATTGAAGGTACCTATGGTTAATCCGTCTATATGGACGCCTATGTCTCCAGGCATGAGAGGACAAGAAATAAGATTTCAAAGAATCCTCAAACTGATTTCAGCTGCCATTACTGCCTATGGAAGGCAAATGGAAGGGTCGGAAATGGTTAAAATCCAAAAAAATACTTTGGGCTTATTGTGCAATTCCTTCTATGAAATTAATTGTATGAGGAAAATTGCGATTCGGCCCATATTCCATCCAAGATTTGCAGGTCTGTGTCGATCAAGTGGTGTTCAAACTCCTGGTTATCTGTTTGGAGAGAACCTGCCTAAACAAATAAGAGAAATGGATGAAGAGGCTAAATCTATTAGCCACATGATACCTTTCGTTTTTGGACAAAAAAGGTATTTTTCGTCAAGAAGGGGATTTGATTTCGGAAACAGAGGCAAGAATATGATAAGAAAATATTACCATCCGACACAGCCTAATGTTCACCCGTATACGGGGAGAAGGAGACCGCCACGTTCATATGGGGAGGTACAAAAAATGTATTCAATTCCTAAAGAAACTGTGGACGAATCTCCAGTTGGAGGGAGATTACAAATGTTTTATGATGAGTGGCTTGCCATCACATCTGATCGGTTTATTTTACAAACAGATTCAGGAGCTATTATAACATTTAAAGAAGGTGTTAACTCTCCGGTACAAAACAAACCTGCTTATGGTTTCATGTTTTCTGCAATTGAAGAGGCAGAGATTAATGTGGAAATTGACAAATTGTTTAAAAAAGGTGTTATTGAAAAAACTGTTGAACATGAACATCAATTTATGTCAAATATATTTCCAAGAGGTAAAAACGATGGTGGTTGCAGAATTATTCTGGACCTTACAAATTTTAATACATTTGTCGAGTATAAACATTTTAAGATGGAAACATTCAATACTACAAGACATTTGATGTCAGCAGGTTGTTATATGGCCACAATTGATTTAAAGGACGCGTACTATTCAGTACCGATACACCAATTTTTCGAAGATATTTAAAATTTAATTGGCTGGGACAGCTATGGCAATTTAAAGCTTTACCAAATGGGTTTAAGTTCAGCTCCCAGGCTCTTTATAAAGCTGTTGAAACCAGCATTAGCACAATTAAGAGCACAAAAGCACATCGTTATGGCTTATCTGGATGACATTTTAATCATCAATTGTAATCAGGAATCAGCTGAAAAATCAGTTTCAGCAACTAAAACCTTATTTGAGAAATTAGGGTTCTTGATTCATCCAGAATTAAATCCCAGCTGCAGCCAACACAGTCAATTAACTATTTGGGGTTTGTGATCAACTCAGTTACTATGATAGTAACTTTGCCAACAGATAAGATTGATGATTATTATAATGACCTGCAGGGGTCTTATGCACAAACCTTATCCCTCCATCCGGGAAGTAGCAAAAGTTATTGGGAAATTAGTAGCAGCATTTCCTGCAGTGGAATTTGGTCCATTACATTACCAAAACCTGCAAAGAGATAAAATAAAAGCTCTAAAAAAGAGAGCAGGCCATTTTGATAGGCCTATGCAATTAACAAAAAATGCCTTATTGGAATTGCAATGGTGGATTGAAAATGTCCCACAAGCTGCTAAAAACATTGTGATACAACAGCCTGAAGTAATTTTACAAACAGATGCTAGTGCTCTCGGATGGGGGGGCGACAGATTCATTTACCAGCTGTGGGGGCAGATGGACTGTCCAAGAGGAAATGTTTCTCCAAACATATGGTTTTAACTATGTAGAGTTATTGGGGGCATTTTATGGATTAAAAGCCTATTGTTCTACAAAAAAAGAATCTGCATGTACTAATACAATTAGACAATACAACAGCTGTTGCATATATTCATCACATGGGGGGAGTCAGATCAGTATCATGTGATTGTCTGGTCAATCAGATATGGCAGTGGTGTATTGAGCACCAAATTTGGATTTCGGCGAATTATATCCCAGGTAAATACAATGTGGTGGCAGACAATAGATCAAGGGTGTTTAAAGATAACACAGAATGGATGTTGAACCCAGTAATTTTCAGTAAAATTGTGATTCAATATGGGTTACCAGGCATTGATCTATTTGCATCAAGATTAAATCATCAATTACCTAAATATGTGTCTTGGGAACCAGATCCAGATGCAGTAGCAGTAGATGCTTTTTCACTGCATTGGGGGAATATGTTCTTTTATGCTTTTCCACCATTTGCTCTGGTTGAGCAATGTCTGAAGAAAATGGAGCAAGATTCTGCCACGGGATTATTGGTGATTCCAAATTGGCCGACACAACCATGGTTCCCATTAATGTTAAACATGATTAAAGAACCATATATGTCAATTCCTAGCAGCAGTGATTTGTTAATAAAACCGGTGACCAAAGAAATTCATCCATTACATGCTTATATGAATTTGTTAATCTGCAGGTTTTGACCAGACCACTACAAGAGCTTGTATTGTCGGATAGGACTATGGATATTATAGTCGCATCATGGCGAGATAGCACCCAGAGACAATATATGACACATATAAAGAAATGGGAAAAGTTTTGTAGACAATCAAATATATCCTATCATACTGTGAACATTGCAAACATATTGGAGTTCCTTGCCGAGCTGCATTTTGAACAGCACTTAAGTTTATAGTGCTATTAATAGTGCACGTAGTGCATTGTCATCCTATTTAGGATGACAGAAATGCACTATTCATCCTATCCATGAATATCGAGATTTATGAAAGGAATCTTTAACAAAAATCCACCCAAACCAAGATATACAGAAATTTGGGATGTCAGCATTGTACTTACTCTACTCAGGCAATGGACTCCAATCGAAGTTTTATCATTGGGAAAGTTAACATTTAAATTAGAAATGTTAATGGCATTGGTTTCAGCTCAAAGGGTGCAAACATTACAATTGCTACGTTTAGACTGTATGCATGTGGCTACAGATAACATTGTGTTTTATGTTTACGATCTGATCAAACAAAGCAGACCAGGAAGAACTGGAGCAAAGGTAACGTTTCAAGCTTACCCTATTGATCCAACATTGTTTGTAGTTAAACATTTGAACCAATATATAAAAATTACCAAAACTCTTCGAGGTAATGAAAAAACATTAATGATTACGCATAAGAAACCGCACACAAAAGCTTCAGTGCAAACAATTTCGAGGTGGTTAAAACAGGTGTTACTTTTAGCAGGAGTAGACACTGATGTGTTCAAATCTCACTCCACCAGGGCAGCAGCTACGTCCGCGGTGAAGTTACAGGATGTGCCACTCGAACATATTTTAGTAGCCACAGGGTGGTGTAAAGGAGAAACTTTTTCAAAGTTCTACAATAAACCTGTTCACACAATGACAGGCTTTGGACACGCGGTGTTGGGTGCATTATAATCACCTGCTTTGTTTCACTATCAATTGATATTATTGATTATGTTATCACTTATATCTTTTATCACTTTGTAATGGTTTTCCCTAGATGTAAAAAAGGGGTTATTATATGTTCTTTTATCATTAAAAGATTTATGGAAAGGTTTTTACTCATGTATGTGTTGACCTAGCCGGACTGTCGTATGGAAGAATTCTACGACATGGAAACCACAGAAGCTTCAAAATCTTCACATAGTCACTCACGTGACTCCGAAGTAAAATAGTAAGATTAAACGAGAACTTACCAGTTTGAAGTTTGATCTTTATTTTATGAGGAGTAACGATGAAGGATTACGTGCCCTCCACTCCCCACCCTCATAAAATAAATGATCATCTGGTAGTTCTAAATCTATGAGAAGCCTTACTATCTTACTCCGGCTATTATGTTCTGTGTTTTTCATGCCGCTGCTTTGAAGCATGCCTTTCTAGCGCCAGGCGGGGCTTCTTCACGTAATCCCTCATCGTTACTCCTCATAAAATAAAGATCAAACTTCAAACTGGTAAGTTCTTGTTTAATCTTACTATTATTGATTAGTACAGGTGTCAGAGGCTGTGGGGAGCAGGCAGGAGAATGGGGTTAGGAGAGTGACAAATTAGCCATGATTGAATGGTGGAGTAGACTTGATGGTCCGAATGCCCTAATTCCTATTCCTTTTGACCTTTTGACCTTATGACCTTACGGCCCCCATCTGTTAGCCTAACAGTGAAGCCATTATAGCTATTTTGCTCAGGTCTGACAATGTTCACAATGATAATGTATAGACTGTGTATATTTATAGAAGGGCTGTCTTTCTGTGAGATCCTGTTTGCCAGGTAACCCTGGGTTACAGCTGAATCACAGGACTAAGTGGTCTGCCTGTACCTTTTCCTTGAAATCATAGCCAAATTTGCATCTCAACTGAAATTGCGGTGACTATTTGTAAGAAAATTACAGCCAATCCCTTCCTATCTGCTTCTAATGGCCTTGCATGTGTGCTTTGGCTACAGACTAGCTAAATCAAGTGAAGCACTAAGATTAATGACCGATTTATTTTTCCCACCCTCTGCCAAATGATACGTTGCCTCTAAGGAGCGTCCCCATGAAAGCATTTTAAACACATTAAAATTTGATTGACTACTTATTATTCATCAGACCAGTCCTTTCTGATTTTTATATATATTGTTCAATCATCCTCCCACAGCAAAGTTTTCCTGCACTTACCATCCATATAAAAAAATAGATATATTTCAAGTCCCTTTACCTATGCTTTCACAGTAAAACAGCAACTGTAGAGAACAAAATAGATTGCAAACTACCAGGCGGCAATCCTTCAGTATTTAGTTCTATCACAAATCATAGAAGGTGGGCTGTGAGGGTGTTTAACAAGGTTTTATATGGTTGTCAGTGCCAATCATTTAGTCAGTCTGCTTTTTCCTCAATTGTCCCAGGTCACCACTGCACTTTCTGATAATCCTTCTGCACTGGCTGGCTGTGGTTATTACACTTTATGTGAGAGATTTATGTTGAAAGCCATTTATGAGCTTCTGTTCCCAGTGGATCAGATGATGGAGTCGAAGCAGCCTGTCATCTAAACCTTTATAATGGCTTCTGCAGGGAATACATGGTGTCATGGATTATTGATATGACCATACCTACTCTTCTGCTGATAAACAAAATGCTTTTCTGGCCAGAATTTTAGTCGAGGAATATTTCTGATAATACCTTACTTTTTATTCCATTCTCTACAGATGATGGCTATGCCTTTTTGCTTTATTTGAGATGAGCTGCAATTCTTTCAGTGACGTGTAAGAGGGACACTGGTTTAAACCGAAGATAGACACGTAAAGCTGGAGTAACCCAGCAGGACTAGCAGCATCTCTGCGGAGACGGAATGGGTGACATTTCGGGTCGAGTAGAACCAGTCTGAAGAAGGGTCTTGACCCGAAAAGTCACCCATTCCTTCAACCCAGAGATGCTGCCTGTCCCGCTGCGTTACTCAGGCTTTTTGTGTCCATCTTTCAGTGACATGATTGTTGTAATAGTAAGTTGATTGTGACATACCCACAATTCTCCTAAATAATAATTGACAATTAAATTACCTGAATTAACTTTAGCCTAAATCATCTATTCTGCACCATGTTCTTTTCCACCCTTGCATACATAGTAATTTGTTTTGTGCATTTCACTGGTTTATGAGTATTCTTGATATGAACACAACAAAATCCCGGCTGCGAGAATCCCGGCTGCGAGGGGGGGGGGGGGGGTGGGAGGGAATCCCACCACAGGCTTCATGGGGAATCCCGTCTCCAGAGACCATGAGTGAATCCCGGCTGTGGTAAACTGCAGACTGGAATCCGTGGGGAAACAGGACAACAAGAGGAATCAAGTCGTGGGGTGAACCCGGCTCGGGGAAACCCGGCTGCGGGGACCGCGGGGAAGGCTACCGCGGGATGAACCCGGCTCGGGGAAACCTGGCTGCGGGGACCGCGGGAAGACCACAGGATGAACCCGGCTCAGGGAATCTGAGGAAAGACATTCTTTCCATAGAGGGAGTACAGAGAAGATTCACCAGACTGATTCCTGGGATGGCACGACTTCCATATGAAGAAAGACTCGATAGACTCGCCTTGTACTCGCTGGAATTTAGAAGATTGAGGGGTGATCTCATAGAGACTTACAAAATTCTTAAGGGGTTGGATAGGCTAGATGCAGGAAGATTGTTCCCGATGTTGGGGAAGTCCAGGACAAGGGGTCACAGTTTAAGGATAAGGGGGAAGTCTTTTAGGACCGAGATGAGAAAATCGCTTTTCACACAGAAAGTGGTGAATCTGTGGAATTCTCTGCCACAGAAGGTAGTTGAGGCCAGTTCGTTGGCCATATTTAAGAGGGCTGGATGTGGCCCTTGTGGCTGAAGGGATGAGGGGGTATGGAGAGAAGGCAGGTACAGAATACCGAGTTGGATGATCAGCCATGATCATATTGAATGGCGGTGCAGGCTCGAAGGGCCGAATGGCCTGCTCCTGCACCTAATTTCTATGTTTCTATGTTTCTAAACCCGGCTGCGGGGACCGCGGGAAGACCACGGGATGAACCCGGATCGGGGAAACTGGCTGTGGGGATCGCGGGAAGGTAAACTGCGGATGAACCAGGCTCGGGGATACCCGGCCGCAGGGACCACGTGAGGGGACCATGTAAAGACATGGCTGCGGACCGCCTACATATCCTGCATGAAGCGGAAGACTCAGAAGTAGGGAACATACTGGAGTACAAGTGTGAGGTTCCACAATATTCTGGCATGGCGTTAAGACCTTCACTAACAAAGAAACCTGAAGGCCAGAGTTCCCTCATGAAGGAGCAGCCACCTCACGCCACGTAATTACTAGAACAGGTGCCGGCGGTGGGATACCATACACCTACAAAATTGTTCCTGAAAGGACCAGCAGTGAACAGCGCTATGTGGGGGTACATTGCACACTTCAAAATGAACTGCTTCCAGAAGAATGCCATTGGACCTGCCTTAAATTCCAAATCTGCAGGTTCAAGTGAGGCCAGCAATGTCCAGCCGCCGAATCCTCTCTTCAGGAACCTGCCCAAACAGGTAAGACCCGGATGGAGAATTAAAGCTGTCCGGCTTATCAAGATACCACGGCAACACACACCATGCCTCTATCAACAGCAAGCGTTTCACTGAAGCTGGTAGCGGCCTCAAAACTGGGCGCAGGCCTTTCAGGCCAAGGCCCAAACCGATCCTCAAGGAATTTGACATGAGAATTAAGGGACAGAGGTTTCGGGGTAACGTGAGGGGGAATTTCTTTACTCAGTGGCTGTGTGGAATGAGCTTACAGCAGAAGTGGTGGAGGCAGGATCGATTTTAACATTTAAGAGTAAAGTGGATAGGTATATGGACGTGAAGGGAATGGAGGGGTATGGTCTGAGTGCAGGTAGATGGGACTAGGGGAAAACAAATGGTCGGCACGGACTGGAAGGGCCGAGAGGGCCTGTTTCCGTGCTGTAATTGTTATATGGTTATATGGTTATAATTGGGTCCACACACCACAGCAATCCTACTCTCCAAATCTGGGATGCAATTAGAACCCGCACCAGGGGCCTTTGGGCTTACCACAAGACCACCAATAACCATGAAGGTGGGTGGGTCTGGTTCTTTCCGAAATATGAGGTATGTGGACCATTTACAAGTTGGTAAATTTACACTAGAGAGTTGCCTTTCAAGACAGGCCGCAGTTGCGGGCCGCTCATTGTCACAATGAAAGATACTGGTTCAATCCGCATATGCAGTATAGACTTTTCTGAATCGAAAACTTCATTAATGTCTAACAACAGGGGAACAGTTTCAACTGGGCCCACCAAAAATATTTGAAATTTAGCTTATAGTCAATTTTTTATTTTTTAGCTTATTTGAAATTTTGAAATGTTATAGTCAAAAGCTTTGCAAAATGGGCAAACTTCAGCCCCAGGCTATTTACCAAATTACTAAAACCAGTGCTCGGCTGCTCAGAACTAAAGCTATTATTATTGGCTATCTGGATGATGTTCTAAAATGCTGTATTTTGCCAAATCAGCGGTATCAGCCACAAACTATTCTGCAGAAATTAGATTTTTCATCCATCCATTTAAATTTAAGTTCAAGTTCAAGTTCAAATGAGTTTATTGTCATGTGTCCCTAATAAGGCAATGAAATTCTTGCTTTGGTTCAGCACAACAGAGCATAGTAGGCATTGACTACAAAACAGATCAGTGTGTTCATATACCATTATATAAATATATACACACATTTGAATAAATAAACAAATAAACAAAATAAACAAAATTGATACCAACTGAAATTATTGAGTATTAGGATTACCTTTAACTCTATTAAATTGTCTGGGATTGGCAATATATTGGTTTTCAGTTGTGCTATTTGTGCCTTTTGCACTGTCAGAGCTATACAGCGTGCAAAGGAGCAAGCTCACAGGTACCATGTAGGTCATTACTACCAGACCTATGCTATTCCCAGCTGAAACTATCTAAGTCACCATGGTGGACAAACAGTATTCAGCATTGCCTCACTAACGTTCATCAGTACTCGTCAGTTAATTACTAACTGATGCTATTGCTTAAAGATGGATAATTACTAAATACCATCTTTAGTTAAGAAGGCGGATGGGGTTGCATGAGTTACCAATTGTTCAGTTATATGGTATCAACTACCTATGCACATTAGGTGCATTCTGTGGATTAAAGGTTTGTGCGAATATGCATAATCTGCATGCTCAAGTCTAACTTGATATACTCTGGTGCTGTTATATGTTAATCACATGGGTGCAATCAAGTCAAAGTATCTGGTAATAGTTTACCTAACTCCATTTGGCATTGGAGTATTATCAGGGAAACACAATGACAACACAGAATGGATGTTGAATCGCAAGTATTTAAGGACATTGTGGGCTCGGTGGAACACCTAAAGATCAAAATGTTGCATCCAGGCTCAATCACCAGTTGCAATATACATGGCATATCAGTGGTGATGGATGCATTCTCGCTACACTGGGGAAGAATGCTCTTTGTATTCCTCCATTTTACCTTACTAGACGGGTCTTGCAAATTCAGCAATTTTCGTAATGCCTGACTGGCCTATACAGCCATGTTTCCCGCTGATGTTGGGAATGATGACAGAATCTTATATGGTTATTTCCAGGCACAATATTGCTGGTTAGCCGTGACTCAGGAAACCATCCTCTGCATACATAAATCAATTCATTGACTTGCAGACTGGGAAGACTGATTCCTGTGGCTATAATTGTTAAACCAAACTATGGATGTGCTCACTGCAATTGCAGGAATAGCATCAAATAAGCAGTACTTCCCTCATAAGAGATGGGAAGTATACTGTTATTACAAATAAGTTGACACGGATGACTGACGACTTGAAGTTCAGTTTCCATATGGGGTTTGACAATCATTAAGAGTGCTATTTACTGTGCCACACGTGCCTTCTCAGCATATTGGCTGCAAGGAGCAGAATCAACTCTATCGGGTCAGCTTCTGATATCTATATTATGAAGGGTATCCGAACTCGACACCCCCAGGCCAGGTACGCAGAGATATGGGTTGTTAACATTGGAACATCCTTGCCCTTGTCTCACTAACCAAGTGGTTATGCTCATGACGCTGAGTCAGCACAAAGGGTCCAGGTTTTTGCATAACTGTGACTGGACAAGATGGTTATTTTGCTGGGAAATTACATCTATGTTATGACTTAATCAGCAGAATACACCAGGGACATTAGGTCTCAAACTAGAATTGTTGCCATATCCCATAGATCTTTGGTTGTGTGTGGCCACACATATACACCAGTATGTTAAGGTCACTAGAGCCTTAGGGACTCTGAACTAGCTATCATTGTTAGTCACATGAAGCCTCATACGAAATATCACTACAGACAATCGGCACGTGGTTAATATGGGTTCTGGGATGCAGGAGTGAACACTGACATACAGTGGCAGCCTGGGTGGAGTGAGACTTGTATCAGCAGCAGGGGATGGATGTTTCGCTGGACCACATCCTGGCGGCTGCAGGATGGTTTAACGAACGATTTTCCAAACATATTAGAAATACCCTTTGGGGGTACACAAAAGGCTGGGGAAAATCAGGGTGCAGCAGCATCTAAGGAGCGAAGGAGATAGGCGACGTTTCGGGTCGAGACCCTTCTTCAGACTGGTCAGGGTTCAGGGAAACGAGAGATATAGACGGTGATGTGGATAGATAAAGAACAATGAATGAAAGATATGCAAAAAAGTATCAATGATAAAGGGAACAAGCCATTGTAAGCTGTTTGAGGTGTGAAAATGAGAAGCTGGTACGACTAGGTTGGGGGAGGGAGATAGAGAGAGAGGGAATGCCAGGGCCCGAGGGCTGAGGGAGAGGTGGGAAGGGGAGGAGACAGCAAGGGTTAACAGAATTGAGAAAATTCAATGTTCAAGCCCAAAGGATGCAGAATCCCCAAGCGGAATATGAGGTGCTGTTCCTCCAACTTGCGGTGTTGCTCACTCTGGCCGTGGAGGAGGCCCAGGACCGAGAGGTCGAATACGGAATGGGAGGGGGAGTTGAAGTGCTGAGCCACCGGGAGGTCGGGTTGGTTAATGCGGACCGAGTGGAGGTGTTCGGCGAAACGATCGCCAAGCCTCCGCTTGGTCTCACCGATATAGATCATCTGGCATCTGGAGCAGCGGATGCAGTAGATGAGGTTGGAAGAGGTGCAGGTGAACCTTTGTCGGACCTGGAAGGACTGCTTGGGTCCCTGAAAGGAGTGGAGGGGGGAGGTGAAGGGACAAGTGTAGCGTTTCTTGCGGTTGCAAGGGAAAGTGCCCGGGGAAGGGGTAGAGCGGGAGGGAAGGGAAGAACTGACAAGGGAGTTGCGGAGGGAGCGGTCTTTGCGGAAGGCAGACGGGGGGAGATGGGAAGATGTGGCGAGTGGAGGGGTCACGTTGGAGGTGGCGAAACTGGCGGAGGACTATGTGTTGTATTTGCCGGCTGGTGGGGTGAAAGGTGAGGACCAGGGGGACTCTGCCCTGTTTGCGAATGGGGGAATGGGGCGAGAGGGCAGTGTTGCGGGGTATGGAGGAGACTCTGGTGTGCGCCTCATCTATAGTGGGGGAGGGAAATCCCCGTTCTCTGAAGAATTAAGCCATTTGTGATGACCTGGTGTGGAACACCTCATCCTGGGAGCAGATGCGGCGTAGGCGGAGGAATTGGGAATAGGGGATGGAGTCCTTACAGGAAGCAGGGTAGGAAGAAGAGTAGTCCAGGTAGCTGTGGGAGTCAGTTGGTTTGTAGTGGATGTCGGTCAGGAGTGTATCACCTGCAAAAGAGATGGTGAGGTCAAGAAATGGTAGGGAAATGTCGGAAATGGTCCAAGTGTATTTGAGTGCCGGATGGAAGTTGGTGGTGAAATGGATGAAGTCAGTCAGTTGTGTGTGGGTGCTGGAGGAGACACCAAAGCAGTCGTCGATGTAACGGAGGTAGAGGTCGGGGATGGGGCCCTGGTACGCCGAGAACAAGGATTGTTCGACGTACCCGACAAAGAGGCAAGCGTAGCTGGGGCCCATGCGTGTGTCCATAGCTACGCCTTGTGTTTGGAGGAAATGGGAGGAGTCAAAAGAGAAGTTATTGAGTGTAAGGACCAACTCCGCTAGGCGGAGGAGGGTGTCAGTGGACGGGTATGGGTTGTTCCTCTGGTCGAGGAAGAACCGGAGAGCATTGAGACCGTTCTGGTGTGGGATGGAGGTGTAGAGTGACTGGACGTCCATGGTAAAGATGAGAGGATGGGGGCCTGGAGAATGGAATGCGCGGAGCCTGAGGTGTCTTGAACATAGGTGGGGAGGGATTTAACAAAGGGGGATAGGATGGCGTCGGGGTATGTGGAAATGTGTTCGGTGGGGCACGAACAGGCAGAGGCAATGGGTCTGCCAGGGCAGTCGGGTTTGTGGATTTTGGGGAGAAGGTAAAATCGGGCTGTGCGGGGCTGGGAAACGATGAGGTTTGCGGCTTTGGGGGGGGCGGGGGTGTAGGGAGCCGGAGCTGATGAAGTCGGTTATGGTGCTCGAGATGGTGGCCTGGTGTTCTGGTGTGACGCGCCAGACTACCACGGCACCTCCCTTGTCGGCGGGTTTGATAACCCAGTCTGGGTTGTTGCGGAGTGAGTCGATGGCAGTGAAATACCCTTTACCAGACCGGGGGTATTTTAGTCTGTGTTATAGTTCCTCCCGGTTGTGGGAGGTTACTGTTATCACTATTTGCCCATTTGTAGCATCAACATGTCTATACCTATGTCATGTCTGAATGCATTATTAAAATGCACTCTTCACTGATGCAATGTGTGATGCATGGACTCGTCTCCACGGCATGAAATCACAGAGCTTTAAAATCTCCACGTAGTCACTCACATGACTCCGAAGTAAAATATTAAGATTAAATGAGAACTTACCAGTTTGAAGTTTGATCTTTATTTTATGAGGAGTTACGTTGAGGGATTACGTGCCCTCCGCTCCCAACCTTCTAAATAAAGGTCAACTGGTATTTTAGTTCTCTTATCTTACTATATATTAGTCAACTCTGTTATCTGTGACTTCACACCGCTGCTTTGAAGAATTTTGCGCATGCGTGCTGGCGGGGTCTTCACGTAATCCCTCAACGTAACTCCTCATAAAATAAAGATCAAACTTCAAACTGGTAAGTTCTCATTTAATTTTACTATTATAGTGGTTCTTCTTTTGCTGTTTGTAATGGAATGCAATAACTTCATAGTTTCCATTTCAGGTGGTGAATCATTGCATAATGCAAAACAAAATACCAGATTTTCTGAGATATATTGGACTTTTTATGCAATTCCAAGCTATTTCAGCTTCGACAATTCAGCAATGTCCTATTCCTTTTTTTAATTGTTAACTTTTATTAGAGGCATGTACATATCCTAGTCCAAACTATTACAAACTTTGTTAAACGGTTACATATTAAATATTCAGGATTCCAAGGACTCCACTACCAATGTAGCAGCAGTCTACATTTATCGGTTACATATTAAAATTGACTCATTATTATTATTTATTTTTTTTAACAGATAAAAAAAATAAAGAAAAGGAAAAAAAAACTTAGAAACATAAAATAAACTATCCATAATACAACTTAGGAGATAGGTCCGTAGGTAAGAAAACAAAACTATTCGTCTAGTCCTGGGTTCAAGCTTCCGTCAAGCCTCAGCGCTGGCCCATTCTACCCCTTCAAATAATCTATGAACGGCGACCATATTCTAATAAATAATTCTGGTTTGTCAATTAAGACAAATCTAATTTTTTCCAGATTTAAGGTCTCCGACATCTCCATAATCCACGTTTTAATTGTAGGGGATGCAGGGTTTTTCCAAAATGTTAATATTAGTTTTTTCCCAGTTATTATACTATAATCCAGGAAATTTCTTTGGTTTATTATCAGTTTTAGGTATTGTTCAGATATGCCCAATATTATTAATTTAGGATCGGGATCCAGTTGAATATTAACCACTATGGAAATAATTTTAAAAATATCCACCCAAAATGTTTTAATTTTTATGCAATATACAAGGTTAAATTAGCCTCCGAGTATTGACATTTATCGCAGATATGGGGGATATTAGGAAAAATTCTATTTAATTTTGTTTTAGAATAATGCAATCTGTGTAATATTTTAAATTGTATTAAAGAATGTCTGGCATTTAACAAACATTGATGTATATGTTGTAGACTTTCATCCCAAATATCTTTTGTTATGGGTGGAACTAATTCATTTTCCCATGCTTGTCTATATGATTCTATTGACGGATTCTCACTATCTAACAGAATATTATAAATATATGATATTAATTTGACTGTTGGGATGTTTATTCAAACATTCATCTAGAATCTCTGGCTCTCTAATTCTGTATTCTTGTGTATGTGATTTAACATAATCTTTCAATTGTAAATATCTAAAAAAATTATTTGAATGTAATCCATAATTCTGTTGTACCTCCAGAAACGAGAGGAACACACCTTTTCTATAAAGATGTCCAATCTTTATAATTCCATAGCTTTTCCATTGTGTAAAGCCTTTATCCAATACCAAAGGCTTAAATGAAGGGTTATTTGCAATAGGGAGCGAAAGTGATAAATTATCCAATTTTAATGTTTTTTTATTTGTTTACAAATTCGAATACCGCTATGGATTTTCACTATAGATCTTTTTATTCAATTTTGTAGGGGTTAGGAAAATCGGGCCAATTTCAAATGGCAGACAATCCTTCTTTTCCATCTTTAACCAGTCTGGTTGTTGATCCATATCTTCCAACCAGAAATTTAAGTTTTTGATATTGACTGCCCAGAAATGAAATAAGAAATTTGGTAAGACTAATCCTCCATTCATCTTAGATTTAAATAAGTGTTTTTTTTACTTATTCTGTGATTCTTATAATTCCAAATAAAACTTGTTACAATAGAGTCAATTTTTTAAAAGAAATTTTTAGGGAGGTATATTGGAATTGATTGGAAGAGGTATAGACGTTGAGGAAGGAAAATCATTTTAATTGCATTAATTTTACGGAGCATTGAAATAGGAAGCATTTTCCAAAATTGAATATTCTTATGCAATTTATTAAGTAAAGGCACAAAATTTGATTTAAATAAAGAAGTATATTTCTTGGTCACATAGATTCCTAAGTATTTAAATTTTTCATTCACTATTTTAAAAGGTGATTGTTGCAATATATATAAATTAGGTTCCATTATTGGCATAACCTCACTCTTCTTCCAGTTGATTCTATATCCCGAGAATAAACCAAATTGAGTTATAAGATTTAACAGGTTAGGGATGCTAATTTCTGGATTTGTAATATAGTAATACATCATCTGCATATAGAGAAATTTTATTAACTGTAATTTTAGTATACCCATATATTTCTGGATGAGATCGAATTATTTCTGCTAGTGGTTCTATAGCAAGGGCGAATAGTAACGGTGATAACGGGCATCCTTGTCTACAACCTTTAGAGAAATCCATTTTTTTTATAACATTTGATTTGTCATTATTCTGGCTGTTGGATTGGTATATAAAAGCTTAAACCATGTACAAAACTTCTCACCTAATTGAAATGTTTCCATCACAGAAAATAAATAGGGCCATTCAATTTGATCGAATGCTTTCTCAGCGTCTAGCGAGATGACTGCTAAGTCTTCATTAGCTATTCAATTTGAGTATATAATGTTGAATAATCGTCTCAGATAATGTCCTATTCTGATGTAACAACTATAGACAACATCGCTGGGTGATCTAAGCAAATCAACTTGTTCCTTGATTGGACAGAAGAAGTAAAAAATTGAACGTTTTGCACATACGCACCCAGCTATGAAACTCGGCAGTTAATGATCTATTCAATTCATTACACATAGTTTAATATTTCTTCACAAGTAAAAGCACAGACATAATGAAAACCCACATCAACTTTGTTCATTCCTTTTATTGAAAACTATTTAAAAATTAGATCAACTTTTGCTATCAAATCAAATACTCTAACCTCTCCTAGCATTGTTTAGAAACAGTTACATTTTATAGGATCCACTTTATTTTCCGATCTAATTGAAAAAAGACCAGGCTTTCATTCATTGAACATAATTGGAACTTTTTTTAAGGCAACCAAAAGATCGACCTATATTATTGTATCATTCAAAAACAAAGGGAGAAGTGAGGAAATACAAGAGTATGAGGAAAGCGCAATGGAATAGAAGTAATGGAATAACTCTTTCAAAGAATCAGCACACCCACGGCAGCATGCAAGGCTTCATTCTTGAATTAATTAAGGAATACTTTAATCATAATAATAATAATCATACTTTATTAGCCAAGTATGCTTTGCAATATATGAGGAATTTGATTTGCCATACAGTCATAGCAATAAAAAGCAACGACACACAAAAAACATTTTAACATAAACATCCACCATAGTGACTCCACCACATTCCTCACTGTGATGGAAGGCGAAAAAAAAAAGTTAAATCTCTTCCCTTCTCTGTTTTCCCGCAATCGGGGGCCTCGCGTCTTCCAATGACGGGGCGATCTTGGCTCCCGTAACTGGCAGTCGGGCCCTCCGCGTCGGGGCGATCAAGCTCCTGCATCGGGGTGATGTCAGCTCCCTGCTCCAGGCGATGATGTTAGGCCACAGAGCGACCGGAGATATGATCCGGAAAACAATCATATCTCCGGCAGGGTAGAGATTGAAAAAAAGTTTCCCCCAACCCCCTCCCCCACTCCCACATAAAACAAACCAGAGAACACTAACACAAACTTTCAAAACACACTAAAAATAACAAAAAAGATGAAAAGCCAGACAGATCATTGACGAGGCTGCCATTGCTGACAGCGCCACCCAGTGGAATATATGTCATATCTGACATGTCACAGTGAAATTCTTTGCTTGCATACCAAGTAATCGCCCATAAAGGGTGCTTATAAATTTACAAAGGAAATGCCATGTCCCCTTTTGTTCTCCTCCCCCCCCCCTCACGGTGGTCCCCCATGCCAGGTACTTCATTGTTCTTTCGCTGGCCAGCGGCCTCCTCACTTCCCTTAATCCGCCCTTGTTCGTCAGCAGCATTATTGACCGTTGCACCGATGTCTCCACTATCACCGCCAGGACCTGTCCAGATGCCTCCGTGGCATCGGCCCAGAACCCAGCCGCGGGCTCAGCCGACCTCTGTAATTGTATACAACATTTTACCATAAATTTATAGAAATAACAAGAATATCCTGTGATTTGGAATATATATTGACTTTCATTCATTGTTAAACCTCCTTCCTATGTTTTACCTCTATGTTATTAATACTCATGAGTATCTTTAATTTAACAGAAAGGCACATAAACATTTTCCTTGCTTTTTCTCGTTTCCGAATTTGTGCAATCCCGTCTTTTAACACATTGAATTCCTGCCAAATTCGAAAGGACATCTGCTTAAGAATACTTAAACTCATGTGCAGTGAGATTACCAGTCAGTTTCTGGTATATATAATGATGTTAAACAACTGATGGTGTCTATCAAACCTATAATTAGGTCATTTTGTATGCATTCTGTGGCATGGAAGGAGTATTTTTTTTATTGCAGGGATCTTTGCTTAACAATCAATGTATATGCATGAATAATCTACATTTTGTGTACTTTCTCATGTCTTGATACAAGAATGTGGCACCAGATTTGCTTGGAATATGAGTCCCCAAATGATGGCATGTAATTGTGATTGTTCATCCCTTAATCTGTTCTTGGCAGGCCAAACATATTAGCAGGTTAAAGGAGAAAATAATTTAGCCATTCCAATTCATTTTTGATCCTAGCTTTCTTTCTTGCAAAATTTATGGCAATTTTGCATTCAGCAAATTATCCATTTCCCTGAATTTGTCTGGAGACACTGTTGATCCACCATCTGTAATGTCCCTGGCAGGCAGTAGTGATCCCTGTCGTGCACAGAAACTAAAGAGGTCCTGTCACACTTTTACATTAAACCACGCCAGTAAAGTGGCAACTGTGCTGAAGATATGCAGGAAAAAGAAAAGGTGCTGTATTTTACCACCAAATAATTTATGGGATAGTGTTTAGTTTAATTTTGAGAAACAATGTGTAAACAGGCACTTCCAACCACCAAGTCCATGCCGAGCAACGATTAACCTTACACCATTGCAGTTTTGCATTTTACACATGCGGAGATATGCAAAGGTTAATTAGCCTACCAACCCATGTATCTTTGGAATGTTGGAGGAAACCAGAGCACCTATAGAAAAACAATGCGGTCACAGGGAGAATGTACAAATTCCTCACAGACAGTACCCGTGGGCAGGATCAAAATCAGGTCTCTGGCACTGTAAGGCAGCAACTCTACCGCATTGTCACTGGATGGTTGGGACATTTATGAATGATTTAAGAATCGCAAAATCAATCCCAATTCCAATTGCTTCTAACACATTTACTTCCAGGTATGAAAAAGATGGAAGCTCTAATGACACACTTTGTGACATAACCATGGTGCAGTTCCTGGTGTCTGAGCCTACATTAGTGCACCACTAAATGCCTTTGAATGCTGCCTCTCACTGCATTTATTGCGTGATTATGCAACAATTTCCTTACATATACTTTAGGCATATCCGTAGAAACATAGATAGAAACATAGAAAATATGTGCAGGAGGAGGCCATTCAGCCCTTTGAGCCAGCACCGCCATTCATTGTGATCGTGGCTGATCGTCCCCTATCAATAACCCATGCCTGCCTTCTCCCCATATTCCTTCATTCCACTAGGCCCTAGAGTTCTATCTAACTCTCTCTTACATCCACCCAGTGATTTGGCCTCCACTGCCCTCTGTGGCAGGGAATTCCATAATTTCACAACTCTCTGGGTGAAAAGTTTTTTCTCACTTCAATCCTAAATGGCCTCCCCTTTGTTCTAAGACTGTGGCCCCTGGTTCTGGACTCGCCCAACATTGAGAACATTTTTCCTGCATCCAGCTTGTCCAGTCCTTTTATAATTTTATATGTTTCTATAAGATCCCCCCCCTCTTCCTTCTAAACCCCAGTGAATACAAGCTTAGTCTTTTCAATCTTTCCTCATATGACAGTCCCGCCATCCCAGGGATAAATCTCGTGAACCTACGCTGCACTGCCTCAATCGCAAGGATGTCCTTCCTGAAATTAAGAGACCAATACTGTACACAATACTCCAGATGTGGTCTCAGCAGAGCCCTATGCAACTGCAGAAGCACCTCTTAACTCCTATACTGAAATCCTCTTGTTATGAAGGCCAACATTCCATTAGCTTTCTTCACTGCCTGCTGTACCTGCACGCCATCTTTCAGTAACTGGTGTACAAGGACGCCCAGGTCTCGCTGCACCTCCCCCTTACCTAACCTAACTCCATTGAGATAATAATCTACCCCCTTGTTTTTGCTGCCAAAGTGGATAACCTCACATTTATCTATATTATACTGCATCTGCCACACATCTGCCCACTCACTCAACCTGTCCAGGTCACCCTGCAACCTCCTAACATCCTCTTCACAGTTTACACTGCCACCCAGCGTTGTGTCATCCACAAACTTGCTAGTGTTGCTCCCCTTCCAAATCATTAATATATATATGGTAAACGGTACCCAGACGCGGCGCCAACAGACAAGAGGCCGAAGCAAAGAAGCCGAAGCCAAAGAAACTAATAGAAACGAGGCTGAAACGCGAATGAACCGAAATAGTCCGAAGACGAAATGCCTATTAACCGAAAGGATGGGACGCCTAAATGCAAGCTAACCAAAAGCGAGGGATGCCTAAACGTCTATGAACCGAAAGGATGCGTCGCCTAAAAGCAAACTTACCGAATGGCCGCTCAGTCGATACACCACCTACCCGAAAGGCGGCGGCGTCTACAGGCCAAAGGACCGACAGCCGCTCAACAGAAAAGTCCAATAACGGACTTGGCGTTGCCGGGGGTCGGGACTAGTCGGCGATTGGTCCAGACCCCCGCGTCCATCATATCACCGTGAAGGCATGAACATTGCCCCAAACCTCCGCTCCACCCAACCCACAGCCCGCGGATATCCATGATATACACCAGTTCATTAACCATGTATAAATGTATATCATGTATTACATGTATAAATCATTCTTACATTCGGGAACATGGTTAATGTGGGATTTCAATTTGAGCGCACTTGTTCCTGCTAGGATCCCTTTCCAGTCTACGTTGGCCAGCTCCTCCCTCATGCCTTCATAGTCACCTTTGTTCAACTGCATCACTGATACTTCCGAGGTAACCTTCTGCTTCTCAAATTGCAGCATATTTCTCAAAATTCTCAAATTCACCACAGTGGCATTGCCTTTGTTACATGCCAGTTTTAACACCTGCTTCAACTTACATCCTACATCCGGGCTACTACTTGGGGGTCTGTAGATGAACAACAATTAGTGTCTTCTTGCCTTAACAATTGCACAACTCAATCCACAGTGACTCTACCTCGTCAGTCCCTGTCTTCCCTCACAAGGGACTGAATTCCACCCCTCACCAGCAGAGCTACCCCCCCCCCCCCTCCTCTGGCCACCTGCCTGTTACATAGAAACATAGAAACATAGAAATTAGGTGCAGGAGTAGGCCATTCAGCCCTTCGAGCCTGCACCGCCATTCAATATGATCATGGTTGATCATCCAACTCAGTATCCCGTACCTGCCTTCTCTCCATACCCTCTGATCCCCTTAGCCACAAGGGCCACATCCAACTCACTCTTAAATATAGCCAATGAACTGGCCTCAACTACCCTCTGTGGCAGAGAGTTCCAGAGACTCACCACTCTCTGTGTTAAAGTCTTTCTCATCTCGGTCTTAAAGGATTTCCCCCTTATCCTTAAGCTGTGACCCCTTGTCCTGGACTTCCCCAACATCGGGAACAATCTTCCTGCATCTAGCCTGTCCAACCCCTTAAGAATTTTGTAAGTTTCTATAAGATCCCCTCTCAATCTCTTAAATTCCAGAGAGTATAAACCGAGTCTATCCAGTCTTTCTTCGTAAGACAGTCCTGACATCCCAGGAATCAGTCTGGTGAACCTTCTCTGCACTCCCTCTATGGCAATAATGTCCTTCCTCAGATTTGGAGACCAAAACTGTACGCAATACTCCAGGTGTGGTCTCACCAAGACCCTGTACAACTGAAGTAGAACCTCCCTGCTCCTGTACTCAAATCCTTTTGCTATGAAAGCTAACATACCATTCGCTTTTTTTCACTGCCTGCTGCACCTGCATGCCTACTTTCAATGACTGGTGTACCATGACACCCAGGTCTCGCTGCATCTCCCCTTTTCCTAATCGGCCACCATTTAAATAATAGTCTGCTTTCCTGTTTTTGCCACCAAAGTGGATAACCTCACATTTATCCACATTATACTGCATCTGCCAAACATTTGCCCACTCACCCAGCCTATCCAAGTCACCTTGCAGTCTCCTAGCATCCTCCTCACAGCGAACACTGCCCCCCAGCTTAGTGTCATCCGCAAACTTGGAGATATTGCCTTCAATTCCCTCATCCAGATCATTAATATATATTGTAAATAGCTGGGGTCCCAGCACTGAGCCCTGCGGTACCCCACTAGTTACTGCCTGCCATTGTGAAAAGGACCCGTTTACTCCTACTCTTTGCTTCCTGTTTGCCAGCCAGTTCTCTATCCACATCAATACTGAACCCCTAATACCGTATGCTTTAAGTTTGTATACTAATCTCTTATGTGGGACCTTGTCGAAAGCCTTCTGGAAGTCCAGATATACCACATCCACTGGTTCTCCCTTATCCACGCTACTAGTTACATCCTCGAAAAATTCCACAAGATTCGTCAGACATGATTTACCTTTTGTAAATCCATGCTGACTTTGTCCAATGATTTCACCACTTTCCAAATGTGCTGCTATCCCATCTTTAATAACTGACTCTAGCAGTTTCCCCACTACCGATGTTAGACTAACTGGTCTGTAATTCCCCGTTTTCTCTCTCCCTCCCTTCTTAAAAAGAGGGGTTACATTTGCTACCCGCCAATCCTCAGGAACTACTCCAGAATCTAAAGAGTTTTGAAAGATTATCACTACTGCATCCACTATTTCCTGAGCTACTTCCTTAAGTAAGTCCTGTTCTTTCTATAGGACGTATAACCCTGAATATTAAATTCCCATGCCCGATCCTCCTGCAGCCATGTCTCAGTAATACCCACAATGTCATATCTACCAACCTCTAACTGAGCCCCAAGCTCATCTACTTTACTTTTTACACTTAGCCAGTAAAATAATCCACCATTCAATAGCTATTAGAAGTAATTTAAACATATAATTATTATTCCATTACATCATTCAGTGTTGCTCAGTCGGGTAGAAACATGGAAGTTTGAAGTCTCACATCACCAGGTTCAAGAACAGGTACGTTCGCTCAACCATCGGTTTGTTGAACCAACCTGCACAACCCTAACCCTACCTCGCTAATGAAACACTGTGGAGTAACTTAGGTGATAACTACAGATTTTACGGTGACTACAGGCAACTAAGCTGTTGCCACATGGTCGCGGGGTGATGCCTGTATGGTGGTGAGTAACCATATAACCATATAACCATATAACAATTACAGCGCGGAAACAGGCCCTCTCGGCCCTTCCAGTCCGTGCCGACCATTTGTTTTCCCCTAGTCTGCTCAAGTTGCCTAAAGGGCCGTAACATTTTTCTGGTCGCCACTGGATTTTGAAATGTTCTAAATATTTTGTCGACTGTGGGCTTGATGTAGCTTGTCTTCTCCTGTCATAGGTGCTATCTTAAGTTGTCGCCAGGATGACGCAGGTTGTCGCCAGGTGCTGACTTCAGTGAATTCCATTGGTGACTTCCGACGTCAACCAGCAACAGGTACCGGTGACTAAATTATTTTCAGTTTTCTGTAGTTGTCGCCAACTAGGTCATTGCTTGTCGTAGCTTGTTGCGGGTGGACGTAGGTTGACTTTGGTTGTCATAGGTGTGGTCGTAGGTGGACGTCCTAATGGGTCGCCGGTTGTCGGTAGCTTGCTATAGCTTGACTTTGACTAGGTGGTTGGTTGTTGTAGCTTGTCATAGACATTACCGTGAAGGGGGTTCCAGCCACCGCTTTTTTGACGACCAGCTACGACTATGACAGTCACAGGCAGTCGCTGAAAAAAATCGCCTAGGTGGGACAGGCCTTTAACTCTTGTGTTGCCATGGAGTTGTTTTCAAATTGTGTATTGCAATTATGTCTTGTCTTTGCTGGCATAGTCTTTATTTTCATTGTCTTGTAGAACTTGTGTAGTTTATGCATAATTTATGATTTTGCATGATGTCTGAGTCTATGTGCCCGAGATGCTGCTGCAAACCGGTAATTCATTGTACCTGTACCTCGCCAGCCGTGCATTTGACAATAAACCTAACTTGAATTGACTTGCAGTAGTTTCTATGAATGTTTTTGATCTGTTTTGGTAAACTCTTGGGTAATCTTGTAACCGACTTTCATTGTTCAGAATTCCTACTTGTATTTTAAATTCCTCTCGCAATTAAACTCTGAGAACGTTCATAGCAGAAAAGCAACTACATTAAATTGTCTGGACCAGTTTTCCTCTATATTCAATTTGATAATTTTAACCAATAAGAATATAAAGTAGAACCTAAAATTATTTCATAACTGTGCTTGTGAACAAGCAAATAAATAGAACTGTTATTCCAGTTCCAAACATTTAATTGTCACAGGCAAAGCCTCTGTATCTGTTTCACCGTGACAACCATTTTTTTTTAGGGTTTGTGATATTTATCAGTGTTGTTTCCAATGCTTGGATTCACTTGCCCAACACATTAGTTTGTGGGACAATTCATCTGTATAAACTTTGCCTACCCTGGTACAATATATGGGTACATAGTGCAACGTGTAACTGTCCTGTTAGCTTTGTGATTTTTTTCTTTCTCACAATATTGGTTCATACTTAACACATGGGAACGAACATTACTAGATTCAAGAATCATTTTCACATCAATATAATCCACAGAGTGATTTAGCAATACCTTAAAACTGAGCATGAATTTAAGCTAAATAATCGAGAGGAGAACATAGGTTTCTGAAAAACAGCAAGAAATTATTAGACATTTTAAAGGAAGAAAAGGATAATTGTTGGAGGTTTTTCAGAAATAGACCAACCACTAATAAAATACTTTAAATCATATGTCAATTCATGTTTCTGATAAGACAGATACATTAGTCTTTAGGTGAGAGACTACTGGTTATGAAAGTACGTGCGTTGAATAAATATTCGAGACTATTTAAAATATTCTGAAAATGGAGCCTTTTAAAAACATTTTTACACATGGGACCAAAAGCTCGTGACTCGTGCAACACAAACACATGTATTAATCATATAATTAGTGAGACAGAAAAAAGTCGCAAGTGTTGTTACAGCTGAAATAAAAATGAAAAATAGTTTGTGCTGTGCATCAGTCAACATCATTGAGCAAACAGATAGATTTATGTCCCTGGAAGAGCCTTCCAACAGAACAGATTATGATGAAGGATTTAAGCAACAACATTATTTCATTTTCCCATTTAAATTTCAACTGGCCTCTTTGCTATGCTTTTCCAGCATTTATTATTTTTCCTCCCCTTTAATTGGTATGCCCAGACTCCTGGGCAGTGTGAAGATTTTGAGCTGGAAAAATTGTAACCCCGAAAGAGGAGTTGTGTCTGGATTTTCACTGGATCCTTTTTATTAAGCTGCAGAAATTTGAAATGTGTTTTTTTTTAAACTGCTCTGGGTAGATCATTAATGATCCACTAATCTGGAAAACCTATCTTCCTAGGTAAGTGGATGGGTAAAAATGATGATGTGATTAATGCATGGTCTAGGCTTTTGGATGTTCCAGATGAAGGGACTCAGTATTTTCAGAGCCATCGTGAATGTTCCTTTTTTCCATCTTCTGGAGTTGCAGGCCAGTGGTTTCTTCTAGTCAATGAGGATGTTCTCAAAGAATCTCTAAGAACAACCATTGATATTTCCTTTTGTGTACCAGATAATGTCTGGAAACAACAGATAGGAGTGAAGACTCAAAGACTATAAAGGCTTGAAACTTAAACAAAATATCAAGTGTCGGGACTCCGCTTCAAAGATTCTGGTGAGCCATGTGCGGCCGGAGTATCCCGGTGAGCAGCGGCCAGAAGACCGAGGAACTGCCTGGAAAATCCAGCTCGCCTGCCAGAAGCCGGGAACTGGACTGCACGCGACCTACAGTGGTGGATGCAGCAGTGGAGAACACCAATTGCCATGTTTGGCCAGGCTGACTCTGCAACGCTACTAAGACAACTGATCTTCATGGTCGGGTGAAAAACCCTGCACTTACAACAACTGGGATTTGAAATTGGCACCAAACTGGCAACTCTTTGTATGTTTTTTTATGGGGGATAGTGAAGGGGTTTGGGGGAATTTTTTTCCAGTCACATACCGCAATAGAGATGCAATTTTTGTCCATGTCACATCTCCGTCCCCTCCTGCAGCCTAAAACGTGGAGTGGTGCGGTCGTTCCTGGAGACCAGCATGGAGCTTCAAGCCGCGGGTGCGGCGTGGACTTACCATCGCGGAGCCTGGGATTTTTTGCTGAGGATTGCCAGTGCTGGAGCTCCGACTGAGTGGCCCGTGGACTTTAACGGTCTCCGGTAAGAAGCGGCCCACTCGGGAGCTGGGAGTGTTCCGATCCATCCCGATGCCGGAGTTTCGATCGTCCCGATGAAAGGGCTTGAACAGCAGATCGTCGGCAACAGCAAGTGCGGAGGGTTCAAGGCCCTGACCACGGGTGAACAAAGGAGGAAGATGACTTAACTTTATTGCCTTCCATCACAGTGAGGAATGTTGATTCCACTGTGGTGGATGTTTATGTTAAACTTTATTTTATGCGCTGTGTGTATTTTTGCTTTTTTACTTATTATGGATGTATGGTAACTCAAATTTTACTGTACCTTAATTGGTACATGTAACAATTAAATTGCATCTTGAATCTTGTCTCAGTATACTACTGCTCTACACTTGTACTGTTTCTGAGATGCTTATCTAATATGTATCTAAGTGCTTAAGTATGGTGATAATTATACTGAACTGCATACAAAAATGAATTTCACTATACCTCTGTACAAGTGACAAATAAATAACCATACCATACCTTAGGTAGGAGTGAAGGGATTTGGGCATGGGGATGCAAGTGACCTGATTAAATGTAATTAGGGCCTTAGTGCTGGGGTTGCTGGAATGGTTTTGTTAGTCCTTCTCGTTAATTAGGATTTTTTTTTTGAAGACTGCAATAATTTGAGTGCATGATAAATAAGAACCTGCGGATGTCCTACCTTTAAATTTGAGAGAGCATTTAATCGGGTGCCAAATTAAAGAATATTGTGAACCATGAAAGTTCAAATGTAGGATGTAACGCATTGGCAAGGATAAAGGATTAGTTGGCTAACAGGAATCAGAGGGCAGACAAGGGTCTTTCTCTGGCTGGCAAGATGTAATCAGTGATGTGCCACACAAATCAATGTTGAAACTCCAATGTTGGGGAAGGCAAGGTGGCACAGCAGTAGAATTGCTGCCTTACATCGCCAGAGACCCGGGTTCGATCCTGACTACAGATGCTGTCTGTGCGGAGTTTGTTTGTTCTCCCCATGACCGCGTGGGATTTCTCCGAGATCTTCGGCTTCTTCTCACACTCCAAAGACGAACAGGTTTGTAGCTTAATTGGCTTGGTATGAATGTAAAGGTTGGGGGCATTGTTAAGTAGCAAATTGTAACAAGGCCGACTCTCTTCGATGAATGAGTCAACAATTAACCATATAACCATATAACCATGGTTATATGGTTAATTGTTGACTCATTCATCGAAGAGAGTCGGCCTTGTTACAATTTGCTACTTATTGAGTCAACAATTACTTGGAGCTCTGCCTCTGAAAACTACATGAACAAGAATTATCTGCTTGGTGCAGCTTAATTGGGGGGGGGACCTTGGGTCTGAAGTGGAAGTTACTTTGGTTGAACAGGTTTGGTTTATTCGTCCTGAAGTTTAGTTCCACTCCAGCTGGATGTTCGTTAAAGGTAACATTCAGTTTTGCGGTGAGAGAAATTGAGAAAGTGTTGGGGCAATGATATAGCCTTACTTGACACTGGTCTGCCTTAAGATTAGATCCATAAAGGTTTGTTAGGTAAGATTATTTACTACTGTGTAGCAGACATCAACTGGAGATTAATTTCTGAGGGCATCCAAATTTGAGATACTCAACAGAATGTTATCAGCAATTGTTGAATCGGCTCCATGAATTCCTCTTGGAGTTAGCATTATTAAAGTTTACATCCACTGTGCCTCTAGATGGACATAATCCATGGTATGACTTAAGGGCGTGTCACACTTACGTGTCCTTGGCATGCAAATTACGCGACCTTGTGGTCGCGTTGAGGTGCATGGACATCGTATGGCCGCATGGGGCCAGTCCCACTGCGAATCGCGGAGGGGTATGTAGTAGTGCGCGATATCGCACGGGGCTCCAAGCTTTTTGTAGCGAGCGAAATCTTCGCACGCCAATGGCCTGTTGCGTAACTGACGGCCAAAGTGGGACAGGCCCAAGAGCCTGGCGCGACTCAACGTCTCACCTCTAACAGCAGCAGAAGCAGGCAAACGACCGCCGAACTCGGCCTGGGGCTCACGGCCATTGCGGTCCAGATCTGCCCCCACTTCTACTGCCAGATCGGGGCCAAGAAAATTGAAGTTAGACACAAAATGCTGGAGTAACTCAGCGGGACCGGCAGCATCTCTGGAGAGAAGGAATGGATGACGTTTTGGGTCAAGACCCTTCTTTCAGACTGAAGAAGTCTCGACACAAAACATCACCCATTGCTCCTCTCCAGAGATGCTGCCGGTCCTGCTGAGTTACTCCGGCATTTTGCATCCACCTTCAAATGACGTCCAATGCTCCAGGCGGCTGTGTGAGCGAACTGTAGAGAGGGTACACAGACACCTTAAAGTCTTCACTACTTTATTTAGCATACATTATATATAGCCCTGGCTGTACGTGGTCTGTCACGATCACTAGAGAGCGAGCTAGGGGCGTGTGGGTTACAATTATACTAACTGGTGGGGGAGTGGTTAGCATGGACATTGTTACTATCAATTAAAGGTGTACACACATATCATCTACATCCTTCCTCTACCAAAACAAACAGTGAGTGACAGGGCGACCACGTCTCATGCACTAGGGTGAATGCAAACAGTAAAGCACAGGAATACAGGATCACACGTAATCGCCGTAACGGACCGGCGGCCTGATCAGGCGACCAGACCGGGTCCGCACCTCGCCATCACCTCCTTCCCCAACGGGAACAAGCGGAGATGCTGGGGCATGGTGGGGGCTACGGACAGGAGAACCCTTTGGCGATGAAGGCATCGGGGGGGACGGCGAAGAGAAGGGCGAGGAAGTTGGAAAAAGCGGGAATGCAGCCGGGAGGCATTCAGGAGGAGGACAAGGGGAGGTCGGCCCCAGAGGAACGGGCAAAACACAGGGCCGCGACAGTGACAGTGGCAGCGGGGGGCATACGGAGCCGCTGGGGGAGGGAGAGGTTCGTTCACGAGCCGGAGATGCTGGCGGGACCGGCGGTACACCCTTCCGTCGTGGTTGACAAGGTACGAACGAGGGGAACCGGCAGAACCGACGACCACGGCCAGCTTGGAACGGCCAGAAGAGGACCACATACGGACGACCTGGCCGGGGAGAAGAGGATGGAGGACACGGCAGGACCTGTCGTGGGAGCGCTTCTGGATAGTTTCTGGTGGCAAAGTGGCGGCGCAACTTCTCGATGACCGCGGAGGAAGAGAGGGAGTGGAGCTGGTCAACTTCAAACCAGCTGGAGTAAGAGTCGACAAGTACCAGGAAGTGCTTTCCGTGCCACTCGAAGATGTCGGCTGCTAGCGCAGACCATGGCAGGTCAGCAGCTGGCTGCTGCAGGAGCGGCTACTGCTGTTGCTGTGGAGCGAGGCAGTTGCAGCTAGGGCACACGGAGACCCTATCCCGGAAGTAGTGAGGCATGTTGGGCCAGAAGAACTGGCTCTGAGCGATGGAAAGGTCCCGCAGAGGGGCACTCAGTTCGCTCGGGTCGGGGATGAACTTTCCCAGGTAGTTGACCATGCCCAAGAAGCGCTGCAGGCCAGGCACGGCAGCAGGTGCAGGCATCTCGGATATTGCGGCCGTCTTCTGCGGGTCGAGCTTCAGCCCCGATGCAGTGAAGACAGGCCCCACGTAGGTGACCTCAGGGACCCGGAATCGGCATTTCTTCGGGTTGAGCTTCAGGTTGACCTCCCGGGCCCGCTGCAGCACCTGGCGAAGGTGGTGGTCGTGCTCAGCGACATTCTTCCCATAAACCAGGATGTCGTCGACAATGATGGCACATGGAGGTCCAGCAAACAGTTGTTCCATGGTCCTTTGGAACACCTCGCTGGCAGAGTTGATCCCAAACGGCATGCAGAGGAAACGATACCTGCCGAAGGGCGTGCTGAAGGTCGTCTAGTGCAAGGATCGCTCGTCTAGAGGTATCTGCCAGAACAAACTCTTGGCATCAAGAACCGAGAACACGGTGGCAGTGCCAACCTGTGCAGCAACATCCTCCACCGCCCGCATGGGATAGTGCGGGCTCCTGATGGCCAAGTTCAAGTCCTTAGGGTTGATGCAGATCCGTATTTCGCTCTTGTCTTTCTTTGCAGCGACAACCATAGTAGAAACCCACTGGGTGGAGTCCGTTACTGGCTTCAGGATGCCCGTGGCCACCATCTAGCGAAGAGCAGACTCGACCTTGCCCCTCATGGCAAAGGACACACGGTGCGGGGGACGGTCGACCGGCGTGATGTCAGGATTGAGGGCAGTCCTGTAGCTGCAGCTTCGAGTCAAACCGGTCCGGGCATTCGGCCAGCGGGTTCAGGGGTGCCTCTACCAGGTGGACATCACTGTGGAAGCTCACCAACCCGAGGTCCTGGCAGGCCTCCATGCCGAGCAGGGGGTCACATTTACCGTCTAGCAGGAAGAAAGAGAGGGGCCGAGTGGTCTTCAGCACCTTGCAGTGGGGAGTGGCCCTCCCCACAGGAACAAGTACGCCACCCCCATAGGCACACAAAACAGCACTGTCTGTGGAAACGGGCTCATTATTTCTTATCTTCCTGAACAGGCTTGTTGACATAACATTGGCAGCAGCCCCCGTATCGACCTTAGCAGAGAAGGCCATGCCATTCACCGTGACTTGGACGGTCGGGTCCGTTATCAGAGCAGCTGCACCTCGCAAGGAAAACACACTCAGCTCGCTCTGAGAAGAGTCAGGGTCAGATGGGGGAAGATCATCGTGCTGGAGATGGGAACCAGACGCTGAATCATCACGTGTCAGGTAGCGAGACGGTCTCTGCTGTGGCTGTGCAGGGTTCCCACGGGAATGGCATGCATCCAAGAAGTGGTTGGGCTTGTTGCAGAAATTACAGGTTTTCCCCAACGCCGGGCACACATTAAAACGGTGTGAGACAAAGTTACAATTTGGACATCGTTGAGGCGGTCTGAAGCCCTGCAGTGGTCTTACCCTCTGTCGCCGGGGAGCATTGTACTGGGGACCAGCGAGACATCTGACACCATGTAGAGAGGGTACACAGACACCTTAAATTCTTCACTACTTTATTTAGCATACATTATATATAGCCCTGGCTGTACATGGTCTGTCACGATCACTAGAGAGCGAGCTAGGGGCGTGTGGGTTACAATTATACTAACTGGTGGGGGAGTGGTTAGCATGGACATCGTTACTATCAATTAAAGGTGTACACACATATCATCTACACGAACTAAGTCACGCGCGACCTTCGCGGGACCGTCGTGGCTCAACGCGACCATGGGGTCGCGTAATTTGCGTGCCAAGGACACGTAAGTGGGACAGGCCCTTTCATAAATCTTTGAAGAGGCAATTGAGGATAATTTTCCCTGGGACAGACAAAACTTCTGTAGTTACCACAATAAGACATGTTCCCTTTCTTGATGATGCTCACGATTATGGCATCTTCAAAGTTTCTTGGCATGTTCTCTTTTTCCCAAGTGCATTGTTTCAATCAAATGCAATGAATGCCATGACGGCATAGCATTCTCTTCCACATACCATTTTTCTGTAAGGATGTGAAGGCCCCAGACAGAATGTACACGTGATTTCCTGGAGTGGACTGACAATGAGCGCCCACAGTCACCTGGATATAGAATAGTGAAGATTCTCTATACAGCAGCGGATGTTGATGGGCTGACCTGATATAAATATTCAACATCATAAAGTGACCGGAGTAAGTAAATAATGGGAAAGTAAATATAGAGCAAGTGTTCCCTTTGATGGAAGGGTTGCAAAATGCAGAAAATGGATCTAAAGTTACTAAAAAATGAACCGAGGGTGAGTTGAGGAAATACAGTGAGTGGTTGTGATCTGGAATTCTGTGTGTTAGAGATGGGCCCCTTTGATTACTTTTAAAAAGGGATTAAATAACTGGTTGAAAAGGTAATGAACGCATCTCTTTTGGATAAAGTTCCTCGGCAAGAATCTACGTGGCTAGTTTTCAATATAACAAAATGCATTGATTTGATGTGTCACATGTTCTCCTCCCTTGCTGTGACAATTCAATAATACTATACTGAATTTATAAAACACCTTTATTGTAATAAATTATTCCAAACAACAAAACAGGAGCATGATTCAACAAAATTTGTAATAAAAAAAACTAGCAATGGGCGAGTTTCTGTGGTCAGTAAGTGGGCCATCCATGCTTGTTAATAACTTCTGAATCAACTCCAAGATTACTGTGAACAATCAGGGCAATTGCAGTTAGAGGAGTTGAGACGGCCGAGCCCCTCACACCAATGCCTGGCACAGGAATGGGAACTTCAACGTTATGATTGGACATTCAGGGTGATGAATTGGTTGGGCAGAGCATGACTGTCCCACAGCAAAGGTGCAAATAATCTCAATGACTGGCAAAACCATGTCTTTTAGTTTACCTAGTATTGTGTGATCTCTTAAGTACATCAAATGCTCCATATATTTATAATATTGCAGACATTCAAGACAAAAAACCTAGTAAAATTTATGAAACGCTCTATTAAAATGTTTTTTTAACATTAAAAACGTATATTTTCTAATTGTGAAATATGCTTTAAAAATTGATACGATATTTGCTCAACATTACACCGTCCCCCATTAAAACTAATGGTATGGTTGTAATAAAGGACTACTGGCATATGCCGTGTGATGAGAAGAATTCATGTTAAACCTGTTTCAAAACACTTCTGTGGATGCTGTTGGAGACAATGTTTGAAATCAATCAATGTTTGAAATCAACCAAAATGGCTGCCTTGAATTAGAACTTTTAGAATTTGTAAGCAAGCATTTATTACTTTCCAGCACAATTTTCATGAAGGCTCTACACTTGTTCTGTTCTATGAAAATGCTAAGAACAGCAACATGAGAGAACAAATGGAAAGAACAAGGAGAAGCTGTAGAGGAACCTACTTAGGAAGATAGTCGACATTTTGGAGAATAGGTGGGATCCAGAAAGAGATAAAATATACCTGTAGGTTTTCAAGGAACATGACAGGAAGCATAGAGCGAGCACCAGCTAGAAAATGAGATTTAACCCATGTCCTTTTACAGAGGGTGCAATGTAACTTATTTCACTGTAGTGCAATTTAACTGAGAACTTTTGTCAGCAGTCGCAGGTGTATATATCATAAACTATCAAGTGCAATGTTCTATTACAGTTGTAATATTTAAAGAATGGGAATAAACTACTTTGTCAAATAAGACAACAACTAAAGGCTGTCATTGTTCAATGTCATGAAGCTGTACACCTTCATCCTGCCATAACATTAATTTTCCTTTATACCCATCTACATTAATCCCATTTGCCCACATTTGGACTATATCCTTCTATGCGTTGCCTATTTAAACATCAGTTTAAATGCATCTTAAAACACCCTCATCTCACCCTAAAACAATGTGTTCTTGTTTTTTATACCTCCTATAATGTAAAAAAGATTCTGACTACCATTTTTAGGCCTCTCATATACTTACATACGTCCCTCAAATTTATTTGCTTTTCACTTAGTGAGTTGTCGAAATGTGGAACAAGCTCTCTGAAAAGGTGGTGGAAGCTGATCCCCATAAGTAATTTAAAGACCATGTCAGAGAGGGCTTAAGGATGAACTATTAATGCAGATGGCCTCTCTCTATACCGTTAACCTCCCTGTTTCATAAATGATTCATGATGCAAGTGCATTTTATAGTCTTTTGTAAAAAAATCTAAAATATATCTTAGTTCTGCCAGTTAATGAATCAGCCAGCTGGACTGGATCACTATACAAAGTGAGCATGGGCATGGGCCATGGGCGGCATGGTGGCGCAGCGGTAGAGTTGCTGCTTCACAGCGCTTGTTGCGCCGGAGAGCCATGTTCGATCCTGACTAGGTGCTGGGTGTACGGAGTTTGTACGTTCTCCCCGTGACTTGTATGGGTTTTCTCCGAGTACTTTGGTTTCTTCCCACACCCCAAAGACGTACAGGTATGTAGGTAAATGTAAAAAATGTCCCTAGTGTGTGTGGATGCAGGGATCGCTGGTCAGCACAGATCCGATGAGCCGAATGGCCTATTTCCTCTGTATCTCTAAACTATAACTAAACTAAGCTAAGGTAAATGATTAGTGTTTCTGGTTCCCCATAATATAGGCAGCCAATGTTTTTCAAAATAAATAATTGCTAGATGAGTGATGTTAAAAGTTCTGTCTCTTCTCCCTTAAAACATACTAATGCTATGAAACCAGCTCCAAGGCAGATTGGCCAGACCAACTCAGTCCATTGCTATAATTTCAAAGGATCTCACACATCATTATCTTCTCAATTAATAACAGACAATTATTTTGTTTGCCAATAGGAAATTCACATTTTGACAGTCTGAAGATTCAAGGGCATGGCAAGCAACAAAAACAAATTCAGTGGCAATTCAAAATGATTTGAAAGGGAAGCATCGTATTCTGGAAGCTTATTCAAGGCATGGACTGGATTGTGCATTATTTATGCTACATACCACAAATAAACTTTAAAACTTTAAGTTAAAAAAAAATAATCTGGGAGACATTCTAATAAGTTTAGCTGTGTTTTTTTTAAGAAAGCAACATTGAACTAAAATAAAATGTTCTGGTCACATTTTACAGGCACTAGGCCAAACGCAGCACAGAGTTCAACATAGTTACCCATCAAGTTATGAACATAAGCTAGCTTAAAATGGGGAAAGATGGGTTGAGACAACAGAAGGTACATTGGAAACACATTTTCATCATTAATTCTTCCAAGTGCATCTTGATAGATAACTAGAAATACATTTCAATGTCTTTAAAGGCAAATACATTCCATTATGAGTGCAAAATGCACAAATGAGATGTAAGCCAAAATTGATCCCTTATATTCTAAATAATCAACATGCGAATAAACTGGATAGACAAGGTGTAAGCTAGAGAGCATATTGGTTGGTTGTATCACAGCTTGATTCGGCAACACACATGCACAGGAACAAAATAGTTTATAGTGAGTGGACACTGCCCAGTGCCTCCCCAACATTGATAGCAGCCAGTACTATCAAAAACCCAATTCACCCTGGCCATTCTCTCCTTTCATTCCTATCATCAGGAAGAATGTATAGGAGTCTGAAAACCATGCCACAAGAATAGCTTCTTCCCACTAACCTTGAAGTTCCTGAACACTTTGATAAACTAACTGTTCTATGGACTGTCTTTAGTTGTACTGGGAACTTTTGGAGGGGGGGGGGGGGGGGGGGGGGGTGTGGAATAACATTGTGGTTATTAATTCATATTTTTTGTTTCTCATATTATCTGTATATATTGTGTTCACAGGTCTGTTATGCTGCTTGTAAGTAAGACGTTCATTGTTTCATTGTTGGTACATATGACGAGTAAATTATTTCGACTCTTGACCCTTGAGAATATGAGTGTATACCTGAGTATAGTATGTCCAAACAGAATGTTACTTCAGATGTTGCATTGGCAACCTGACTGCCCCAATTTCTGTAGCCAGGTTTGAGAGGTTGATTATGGCATATATCAACCTACCTCAACAAGAACCTCGACACACTGCAGTTCGCTTACTGCCACAACAGGTCAACGGTGGATGCGATCTCACTGGCTTGCCACTCCGCTCTGGACCACTTGGATAAAAAAAACCTCATATGTCAGGCTAGTATTCATGGACTACTGTTCGGCGTTTAATACCATCATCCCCTACAAACTGGTTACCTAGCTCTCAGATCTGGATCTCTGCACATCCCTCTGCAATTAGATCCTCATCTTCCTAATCCACAGACCACAAAAAGTAAGGCGAGGGATGCCGCCGTTAGAAGTAAAAAACGTACCCGCGGTCAGCAAGCATACGCCGGCTTCAGAGACACCGGATCCAGAGACGACGATCTCAGAGCCGCCAGCAGTTCAGCCAGTGACAGCAACTCTGGCGCTTCAGAGCACTGTGGCCACTCCTGTCGGGAGGAAGGCCAAGAAGAAAATGTCCAGGCCTGTTGACTCTGATGAGTCTGGCCAGGAAGACTCCCCTACTTCCAATAAAAATGTTTGGGGACGTCTGGACAAGATGGAACACCTCATAGAAAAAAGGCTCAAGCATGAGGTGTTCCAGCCGGGGTTTCATACCCCCAGGGTTTCCCAGCGGCTCTCAGCAGCAACCTCTAGCAGAGGTCAATATAGTGAAGAGCTGTACAGGCAGGAAGAACAATATGCCTACGGGTCTGCATGGGGACCCATACCAGCAGCGCAATATTGAGGGCTGCATGATACCTCCCTTGGGCATGAGCCGGGAGAGCAGAGCGATATGACCCTGAAGTTGGTGGTACTGCAGAAGAGCATACACCAAAGCACATGAGCTATGCTCCAGGTGTGCCGGATGTGACATGCAAATTTGCCATACCGGTTGGAACTGGTGAGGAGATGGACGAAAACCTGGCCAGCAATGTCAACTACAGTGGCTTGCCAAAGTTTTCATACCCCTTGAACTTTTCCACATTTTCTCACGTTACAACCACAAAGGTAAATGTATTTTATTGGGGTTTTATGTGATAGACCAATACAACGTGGTGCATAATTGTGAAGTGGAAGGAAAATGATACAAGTTTTCCAAATGTTATTACAGAAATATAACTGAAAAGTGTGGCGTGCAAAAGCATTCAGCCGCCCTGATTCAATAATTTGTACAACCACCTTTCGCTGCAATTACAGCTGCAAGTCTTTTGGGGTATGTCTCTACCAGCTTTGCACATATAGAGACTGAAATTTTTGCCCATTCTTCTTTGCAAAATAACTCAAGATCAGTCGGATTGGATGGAGAGCGTCTGTGAACAGCAATTTTCAAGTCTTGCCAGAGATTCTCAATTGCATTTCGGTCTGGACTTTGACTGGGCCATTCTAACAGATGAATATGCTTTGATCTAAACCATTCCATTGTAGCTCTGGCTGTATGTTTAGGGTCGTTGTCCTGCTGAAAGGTGAACATCCATCCCAGTCTCAAGTCTTTTGCAGACTCTAACAGGTTTTCTTCCAAGATTACCCTGTGTTTGGCTCCATCCATCTTCCCATCAACTCTGACCAGCTTCCCTGTCCCTGCTGAAGAAAAGCATCCCCACAGCATGATGCTGCCACCACCATGTTTCACAGTGGGGATGGTGTGTTCAGGGTGATGTGCAGTGTTAGTTTTCCACCACACATAGCATTTTTCATTTAGGCCAAAAACTTCTATTTTGGTCTCATCAGACAAGAGCACCTTCCGCCACATGTTTGCTGTGTCCCCCATGTGGCTTGTGGCAAACTGCAAACGGGACTTCTTAATGCTTTGTTTCAACAATGGCTTTCTTCTTGCCACTCTTCCATAAAGGCCCGATTTGTGGAGTGCACGACTAATAGTTGTCCTGTGGACAGATTCTCCCACCTGAGCTGTGGATCTCTGCAGCTCCTCCAGAGTTACCATGGGCCTCTTGGCTGTTTCTCTGATCAATGCTCTCCTTGCCCGGCCTGTCAGTTTAGTGGATGGCCATGTCTTGGTAGGTTTGCATTTGTGACATACTCTTTCCATTTTCGGATGATGGATTAAACAGTGCTCCTTGAGATGTTCAAAGCTTGGGATATTTTTTATAACCTAACCCTGCTTTAAACGTCTCCACAACTTTATCCCTGACCTGTCTGGTGTGTTCCTTGGGCTTCATGATGCTATTTGTTCACTAATGTTCTCTAACAAACATCTGAGGCCATCACAGAACAGCTGTATTTATACTGAGATTAGATTACACACAAGTGGACTCTATTTACTAATTAGGTGACTTCTGAAGGCAATCGGTTGCACTGGATTTTATTTAGGGGTATCAGAGTAAAGGGGGCTGAATACTTTTGCATGCCACACTTTTTAGTTTTTTATTTGTAAAAAAATTTGAAAACCATGTATCATTTTCCTTCCACTTCACAATTATGCGCCACTTTGTGTTGGTCTGTCACATAAAATCCCAATAAAATACATTTATGTTTGTGGTTGTGACGTGACAAAATGTGGAAAAGTTCAAGGGGTATGAAAACTTTTGCAAGTCACTGTATTAGCCTCAACAATTTGTGTCCAATATATTCCCCAGGCAAAAGAAGGATGGTGGGTGTCGAGTCATTCTGGACCTAATCCGACTTAACTCTTATGTCCAGTATAAACATTTTAAAATGGAAACTTTCAGTACTGCTAAGGAACTGGTATCAATATGGCAACCATAGATCTGAAAGATGCATATTATTCAGTACCAATTCATCACCAATACCGTAGATACTTGAAATTTAGTTGTATGTTAGAGCTGTGGCAATTTAAAGCTTTGCCCAATAGATTAACCTCAGCCCCTAGGTTATTTACAAAATTGTTGAAACCAGTATTAGGGCGACTCTGCGCTCAGAATCACATTGTAATGGCATACTTGGATGATGTTCTGATCATAGGCAAAACTCAGGAAGCTGCTGAGGAATCGGTTTCAGTTACCAGACACCTATTTGAGAGGTTAGGTTTCCTCATCCATCCAACTAAATCCAAATTAGTACCATCTAGAATGATTGACTATTTGGGGTTCATCATTGATTCAACTAACATGTCAGTGACTTTGCTTATGGCCAAAACTGTTGAAATTATGGAGGCCTGTAGCAATCTGGTAGATGAACAACAAACCTCCATCCGGCAAGTAGCTGGTGTTATTGGTAAATTAGTGGCGGCTTTCCCTGGAGTGCAGTTCGGACGTCTGCACTATCAGAATGTGCAACGAGCTAAAGAACAAGCACTAAAAGAACATGCGGGTCATTTTGATAGACCAATGCAGTTGCCAGCCGAAGCTATCGCCAAGTTGCAATGGTGGATAACTAATGTCTCACGATGTACTAGAGACATTCTGACACCAACTTTCAGTTATTTTACAAACTGATCTGAGTACTTCGGGATGGGGAGCCACTGATACCGAGTCTAGCTGTGGCGGCAGATGGAGTGTGCAAGAGGCATTAATCCTGCAGAGGCATGGGATAAACTACTTAGAATTGCTGGGTGCATTCTATGACCTAAAAGCATACTGTTCAACAATGCATGATGTATATGTTCAGCTCCAGATTGACAATACCACAGGTGTTACATATATCAATCACATGGGAGGAATTAAGTCAGTATCATGTGATAATCTGGCTAACCTCATTTGGAACTGGTGCATTACGAGAAACAACTGGGTCTCAGCTATCTACCTACCAGGTAGAGATAACGTGGTGGCAGACAACAGGTCACGTAAATTTAATGACAACACAGAATGGATGCTGAATGCAAAAGTTTTCAAAATAATTGTCAGCCGGTATGGATTGCCAGACATAGATCTGTTTGCATCCAGGTTAAATCACCAGTTACCTAAATACGTCTCATGGAAACCAGATCTAGGGGCAGTAGCGGTGGATGCATTCTCGCTACATTGGGGATGTACGTTCTTTTACGGTTTCCCCCCATTCTGCCTCATCAGTCAGTGTCTCACCAAAATAGAGCAGGACTCCGCTTCAGGCGTTTTGGTAGTTCCTGACTGGCCCACACAGCCATGGTTCCCATTGGTCCTGAGACTGATGACACAGCCATTCCTGACTATCCCCAAATGCAGCAACTTGTTGGCTCACCCTGGGACAGGAGAGAGTCACCCTTTACATGATCGAATTAATCTGTTGATTTGCATATTCTGCCCAGACCGTTACAGTGGCTCGGACTATCGAGTAGGACCGTGGATGTGATTACTGTGGCCTGGAGAGATAGTACTAAAAAACAATATGTATCTCATATTAAGAAATGGGAGATGTTCTATTTACAGTCAAATATATCTTATACTGCAGGCATACCGAATGTATTGGAGTTTCTTGCTGCATTGCATTTCGAAGAGCAATTGAGCTATAGTGCCATTAATAGTGCTCGAAGTGCTTTGTCCTCCTATTTAGGGCAAGGGTCAGGACAACACTCTATCGGATCTCATCCATTGGTATCCCGATTCATGAGAGGTATTTTTAACAAAAACCTTCCCAGACCTAGATGTAAGGAAATCTGGGATGTGAGCATAGTTCTCACACTGCTTCGGCAATGGGCTCCAATGACATCTGTCTTTCCAGATGTTAACGCTCAACGTGGTCATGCTCATGGTGCTAGTGTCAGCGCAACGGGTCCAGACATTGCAAAAGCTACGACTGGACAGCATGCATTCTTCTGTAGATAATATTACGTTTTATGTATATGATCTAATCAAACAAAGCAGGCCAGGGACAGCTGGAATCAAAATAAGCTTTAAAGCATACCCCATTGACCTGAGGCGATGTGTAGTTACGCACCTGAGTCAATATATCAAGGTCACCAAGAGTCTCAGAGGCTCTGAAACAGCGATGCTCATCAGCCACAAAAAACTCATAGAAAGGTGTAAGTACAAACTATTTCTAGATGGCTGAAACAGGTTTTGGATTGTGCTGGGGTAGACACTGATGTGTGTAAATCTCACTCCACCAGGACGGTGTCAACATCCTCAGTGAAGACGCAGGACGTGCCTTTAGACCAAATCCTCGGGGCGCAGGATGGTCAAGTGAAGGAACTTTTTCACGATTTTATGATAAACCTGTCCTCGCAGTGGAAGGATTTGGGCATGCCGTTTTGGGTTCTGTTTTGAGTTCTCCTTTGTAATTTCTCCTTGGGAGAGAGGGGTTATTACTCTTCTTTTATTATTAGAAATGTTCATTGTATAATTTAAACAATGTTCAATATATTATTTGTTTATGCTGTGTCAACCGAAGCAGTGTGTCGTATGGAACTGGATCTATGGCATGAAGTCACAGAGCTTTGAAATCTTCACGAAATCACTCACGTGACTCCAAAGTAAAATAGTAAGAGTAAATGAGAACTTACCAGTTTGAAGTTTGATCTTTATTTTATGAGGTGTTACGTTGAGCGATTACGTGCCCTCCGCTCCCGGGCCTCGTAATCGCAAAGATCATCTGGTAATTCTAGTCTTCTGAGTCTTAATATATCACTTTGACTGTAGTTACTGTTATTTCACGCCGCTGCTTTGAAGATTGACGCGCATGTGCACTGGCGGGGCTTCTTTACGTAATCGCTCACCATAACTCCTCATAAAATACAGATCAAACTTCAAACTGGTAAGTTCTCGTTTAATCTTACTATTCTCTTGTATAACAGAGCCATGTGATAAGGTTGTTGTTCATAGTGTAATATTAATTCTTTCGCAGGTGCATATAGACGCAAATAGATACAGGTCAAATGTCATTACCGATTCCAGAAGTGGAGTTGAACAGTTGTTCAAACCAAGTGATATTGAAAAATATTTACTTTCAAATGTTGTCATTTGGTGTTCCACTGCAAATTGTGATTTCTAAAGACACCAGTGGGAGTCTTAACTTATGGAGCGGTGAGCTCACTGATCATCAGCCTTCAAAGCCCACTGTTTCTTGGAGCATACAACTGTGCACATGCTGCCAAATTATTAGTGAGGCCTGGCTGGCATAGCACAAGCACAGGAGCCGTTGGAAGAGGAGGAGGGGGAGGAGCGACACCCGACCGGTAAGCTATAAAATCAAGCGCGGGGCTTGTTTTTTCAGAGGCCCACAGCAGCCGTTGGAAGAGGAGGAGGGGGAGGAGCGACACCCGACCGGTAAGCTATAAAATCTAGCGCGGGGCTTGTTTTCTTTCAGAGGCCCACAGGAGCCGTTGGAAGAGGAGGAGGGGGAGGAGCGACACCCGACCGGTAAGCTATAAAATCTAGCGCGGGGCTTGTTTTCTTTCAGAGGCTTACCGAAATCCATAACATTCCATTTGTAGAAGTGGGTTTTTTTGAGGAAGCCGCTGATTGGTGGGAAGTGGACTAGGGAAAGCAGCTGATTTACAGTCAGATCCCAGCAGTTTGTAGTGATTTTGTATTGTGTTGCTATTGTATCCTGTGTAAGGGGGGCAGTATGAAGGCCAGGGCAGTGTACTGTTCTGGATGTCAGATGTGGGAGGTCAGGGAATCTGATAGCCCTCCAGACGTACACATCTGCGCCATGTGTGTTGAGATGGGGCTCCTAAAGGATCGTGTTAGGAACCTGGAGCAGCAGCTCGACGACCTCCGTCTGGTCAGGGAGAGTGAGGAGGTCATAGAGAGGAGCTACAGGGAGGTAGTCACTCCCAGACCACAGGAGGCAGACAAGTGGGTCACGGTTAGGAAGGGCAAGGGGCAGAGGCAGGGGCTAGAGAGTACCCCTGTGACCGTACAACTGGAAAATAGGTACTCGGGTTTGAGTACGATTGGAGGGGACAGCCTAGCTGGGGGCAACAACAGCGGCCGGGCCTCCGGCACAGAGACCGGCCCTGATGCTCAGAAGGGTAGCAAAAAGAGGAGGGCAATTGTAATAGGGGACTCTATAGTTAGGGGGTCGGATAGGCGATTCTGTGGACGCAGTCGGGAGACCCGGATGGTAGTTTGCCTCCCTGGTGCCAGGGTCTCGCATGTGTCAGAACGTGTCCAAAAGATTCTGATAAGGGAGGGAGAGGAGCCTGATGTTGTGGTACACATAGGTACCAATGACATAGGCAGAAAAAGTGACGAGGTCCTGAAGGGAGAATTCAGGGAGTTGGGGGGAAAGTTAAAGAGAAGGACCAAAAGGGTAACGATTTCAGGATTACTGCCTGTGCCGCGTGACAGTGAGAGTAGGAATGAAATGAGGTGGAGGCTAAATGCGTGGCTGAGGGACTGGTGCAGTGGGCAGCGATTCAAGTTTCTTGATCACTGGGACCCTCTTTTGGGGAAGGCATGATCTGTACGCAGAGGACGGGTTGCACTTGAACCCGAAGGGGACCAATATCCTGGCAGGGAGATTTGCAAAGGCTACTGGGGAGACTTTAAACTAGAAAGGCTTGGGGGAGGGACTCGGGTAGAGGGGGCTAGGGGACAGGGTGTGGGGCAAGAGGCAGAGAAGGGAAGCACTCGGACCCAAAATGTAGGCGAGAAAGATGAAAAAGATAATAGACAGAGAATAAAGGATGGTGGGTTTATAAAATGTGCATATTTTAATGCTAGGAGCATTGTAAGTAAGGTGGATGAACTTAGAGCCTGGATTGACACCTGGAAATTTGATGTTGTGGCAATCAGTGAAACATGGTTGCAGGAGGGCTGTGATTGGAAACTAAATATTCCAGGATTTCGTTGCTAGGGTGATAGAATTGGAGGGACCAGAGGTGGAGGTGTTGCATTGCTTGTCAGAGAGGATATTACAGCAGTGCTTTGGCAGGATAGATTAGAGGGTTTGTCTAGGGAGGCTATTTGGGTGGAACTGAGAAGTGGGAACGGTGTAGCAACACTTTTAGGGGTGTACTATAGACCGCCAAATGGGGAGCGAGAATTGGAAGAGCAAATATGTAAGGAGATAGCAGATATTAGTAGTAAGCACAAGGTAGTGATTGTGGGAGATTTCAATTTCCCAAAAATAGACTGGGAAACACATTCTGTAAATGGGCTGGATGGTTTGGAGTTTGTAAAATGTGTGCAGGATAGTTTTTTGCAGCAGTACATAGAGGTACCGACCAGAGAAGGGGCAGTGCTGGACCTCCTGTTAGGAAATGAGGCAGGACAGGTGACGGAGTTATGCATTGGTGAGCACTTCGGGACCAGTGATCACAATACCATTAGTTTCAATATAATTATGGAGCGAGTCAGAACAGGACCTAGAGTGGAGATTTTTGATTGGAGAAAGGCTAACTTTAAGGGAATGCGTGAGGATTTTAAAGGAGTGAATTGGGACACTTTGTTTCATGGGAAGGATGTAGAAGAGAAATGGAGGACATTTAAAGGGGAAATTGTAAGAGTACAGAATCTTTATGTCCCTGTTAGGTTGAAAGGAAATAGTAAAAATTGGAAAGAGCCATGGTTTTCAAGGGAAATTAGTCACTTGTTTTGAAAAAAGAGAGATATCTACAATAATTATAGGAGGCATGGAGTAAATGAGGTGCTAGAGGAGTATAAAGAATGTAAAAAGAATCTTAAGAAAGAAATTAGGAAGGCTAAAAGAAGATATGAGGTTGCTTTGGCAAGAAAGGTGAAAGTAAATCCAAAGGGTTTCTACAGCTATATTAATAGCAAAAGGATAACAAGGGATAAAATTGGACCATTAGAGAACCAGAATGGACAGCTATCTGCAGAGCCAAAAGAGATGGGGGAGATATTGAACAATCTCTTTTCTTCGGTATTCACCAAGGAGAAGGATATTAAACTCTGTGAGGTAAGTGAAAAAAGTAGAGTAGCTATGGAAACTATGAGATTCAAAGAGGAGGAAGTACTGACACTTTTGAAAAATATAAAGGTGGATAAGTCTCCAGGTCCTGACAGGATATTCCCTAGGACATTGAGGGAAGTTAGTGTAGAAATAGCAGGAGCTATGACAGAAATATTTCAAATGTCATTAGAAACGGGAATAGTGCCGGAGGATTGGCGTACTGCGCATGTTGTTCCATTGTTTAAAAAGGGTTCAAAGAATAAACCTAGCAATTATAGACCTATTAGTTTGACGTCAGTGGTGGGCAAATTAATGGAAAGGATACTTAGAGATAATATATATAAGCATCTGGATAAACAGGGTCTGATCAGGAACAGTCAACATGGATTTGTGCCTGGAAGATCATGTTTGACAAACCTTCTTGAATTTTTTGAAGCGGTAACTAGGGAAATTGATGAGGGTAAAGCAGTGGATGTTGTCTATATGGATTTCAGTAAGGCCTTTGACAAGGTTCCCCATGGAAGGTTGGTTCAGAAGGTTCAATCTTTGGGTGTTAATGGCGGAGTAGCAAGATGGATTCAACAGTGGCTGAATGGGAGATGGCAGAGAGTAATGGTGGATGGCTGTTTGTCAGGTTGGAAGCCGGTGACCAGTGGGATGCCTCAGGGATTTGTGTTGGGTCCACTGTTGTTTGTCATGTACATCAATGATCTGGATGATGGGGTGGAAAATTGGATAAGTAAGTATGCAGATGATACTAAGATAGGTGGTATTGTGGATAATGAAGTAGATTCTCAAAGTCTACAGAGATTTGGGCCATTTGGAAAAGTGGGCTGAAAGATGGCAGATGGAGTTTAATGCTGATAAGTGTGAAGTGCTACATCTTGGCAGGACAAATCAAAATAGGACACACATGGTAAATGGTAGGGAATTGAGGAATGCTGTGGAACAGAGGGATCTAGGAATAACTGTGCATAGTTCCCTGAAGGTGGAATCGCATGTAGATAGGGTGGTAAAGAAAGCCTTTGGTGTGCTGGCCTTTATAAATCAGGGCATTGAATATAGGAGTAGGGAAGTAATGTTAAAATTGTACAAGGCATTGGTAAGACCAATTCTGGAGTATGGTGTACAATTTTGGTCGCCTAGTTATAGGAAGGATGTCAACAAAATAGAGAGAGTACAGAGGAGATTTTACTAGAATGTTGCCAGGGTTCCAGCAACTATGTTACAGAGAAAGGTTGAACAAGTTAGGTCTTTATTCTTTGGAGCGCAGAAGGTTAAGGGGGGACTTGATTGAGGTCTTTAAAATGATGAAAGGGATAGACAGAGTTGACGTGGATAAGCTTTTCCCATTGAGGGTAGGGAAGATTCAAACAAGAGGGCATGACATGAGAATTAAGGGACAGACGTTTAGGGGTAACGTGAGGGGGAACTTCTTTACTCAGAGGGTGGTGGCTGTGTGGAATGAGCTTCCAGCAGAGGTGGTGGAGGCAGGATCGATTTTAACATTTAAAAGTAAAGTGGATAGGTATATGGACGTGAAGGGAATGGAGGGGTATGGTCTGAGTGCAGGTAGATGGGACTAGGGGAAAACAAATGGTCGGCACGGACTGGAAGGGCCGAGAGGGCCTGTCTCCGTGCTGTAATTGTTATATGGTTATAAGGCTGCGCTAAATATAATGGTCAGGGTCTCTCCACTGGACTGCTGTGATAGTCAGTGAAGGCTCACTCCCAGTCTCACCAACTATCACATGTATTATTTAGATTTGATATCCATAAAAAATGTTGACACCATAACTAGTCTAGTGGCAGAGGAGACGGTCAGAGATTGCACCATCTGTCAAATAGGAAGTTCAGCACCTATGCATTTAACTCCCGCACTATTGCCATTTAAATAGCTATATGCCAAAAGGCACCGAACAGCTGGCATTAAGAAGCAACATCTGGCCCTTTATATAATATAGAAAATGTTATTCATTATTTAATATAAGACTTTGCTTTAATTATAATATTGTAAATTAAAATACTCTAATGTCTGCAGATTATAAAATTTAAAAAAAATCTTCACCAGTAAAATGAAATAATAAAAATATTATTCTCCTCCCCTTCCCACCTCTCCCTCAGCCCTCGGGCCCTGGCAATCCCTCTCTCTCTATCTCTCCCCCACCTACTCGAACTAGCTTCTCATTTTCACACTACAAACAGCTTACAATGGCTTGTTTCCTTTATCATCGATACTTTTTGGCATATCTTTCATTCATTGTTCTTTATCCCTCCACATCACCATCTATATCTCTCATTTCCCTGATCCTTGACCAGTCTGAAGAAAGGTCTCGACCCAAAACATCGCCTATCTCCTTCGCTCCTTAGCTGCTGCTGCACCCGCTGAGTTTCTCCAGCCTTTTGTGTACCCTCGATTCTCCAGCATCTGCAGTTCCTTCTTTAACACTTTGTCTACTCCACTGCGATATCTCCTCAAGGTATGCCTACTTTGAAGAAGTTCTCCTCCCTACGGAGACAGTTTCACAACCTCCTCTCTAACTGCTCCCCCTCTGTGATACCCCCTTCCCTCCAACTCTACGACCACATCCTCACCCAGACTCAATCTGCATCCTCTGGGCTTGAACATTGAATTTTCTCAATTCTGTTAACCCATGCTGTCTCCTCCCCTTCCCACCTCTCCCTCAGTCTTCGGGCCCTAGCATTCCCTCTCTCTCGATCTCTCCCCCACCCTAGTCGCAGTAGCTTCTCATTTTCACACTAAAACAGCTTACAATGGCTTGTTTCCTTTATCATCGATACTTTTTTGCATATCTTTCATTCATTGTTATTTATCTCTCCACATCACCGTCTATATCTCTCGTTTCCCTGATCCCTGACCAGTCTGAAGAAGGGTCTCGACCCAAAAGTCACCTATCTCCTTCGCTCCTTAGATGCTTATCCACCCGCTGAGTTTCTCCAGCCTTTTGTGTACCCCCTAATAAAAATATAAACTGACTTGCAAAATGAGACAAAAGTGGACTGTTACCAGAGAAAGATATTGGTAGGAAATAATGTCAAGGCGATTTTATACCTGCCCATTTTCCCCTTAAAGTGGATTTTGTTATCTGGAGGTTACTCCAAGTTAGCTTTGGATGTACTCTTGCACCTTGTAAATCCAAAGAGTTTGTGAAAGGTGTGGAAAGTAAGATGTAAGAAGTGTCATTTTATGTGAGAACGTTGGGTAGGATTTCAGCACTGCTTTAAGCTGCAACATCAGCAACAGCCACAGTGAGAGTCGGCCACGTCGTCTCACCATCCAAATAAGGCCTGACCTCTTAGCTGCTGCTGCTTCTGATGATTGGCTATATTGTCTTTGAAGAGAGGGAGATGTACCTCCATAGGTGATAGGTGTATTTTGTTGATGTGCATGTCATGTTGAATAGTTGTAATATGTACAACATTCCACATGTACAAATGAGGTTTACAGTGGTGCCAAATACTGTAGGTGAAGATGAACTGAACTGATGTGTGCTGAATAAGAATGGTGATGGGCAGAAGTTGTCAGTGGCTAAATATTGAGTTGATTGTGAACACAGGAAAGTTCTGAACTGGTGGTGCAGTGATGAGATAAAGCATTTTAATATGTATGCACTAATCTTGGAGTCACAATTGCCTCTCCCCATAAGAGGAGCAGAGTGCCTTTAAGCAATTTATTCTGCTTTTTGTGCCAGTTATGATAATCAAGCCCCTGCTGAGAACTGCCAGCAAGAAATAGTACACATAGCATGGACAAATGAGGAGGCATTACTTAAAATGCACCGCAAATAGGAAAGACACTTTTCTTTCATTTCAGGAGTTAAAACAGATTTACGGATTACACTCAAACAACTTTTTTAGATATCTACAAATTGGAGATTACATTAAATCTAATACACAAGACTATAGGACTAGGGAACCAGAAATCCTTGACGAATGTTTGATTAAACATCCTAACACAGATAAATTAATAACATATTTATAATATCCTCTTACATAGCGATGTCCCATCCATGGAATTATATAGACATACATGGGAAAATGAATAAGGGCAACCTATAACGAAAGATATTTGGGATGAAAGTTTACAAAATATACATCACTGATGGGTAAACGCCAGACATGCTTTGATACAATGTAAAGTATTACACAGACTACATTAAAACAAAAGTAAATATAATCTTCTCATACTCCTATTTGTGACAAATGTCAGCATCTAGAAGCTAACTTAATGCATACTTTTGTAAAGTGTATAAAAATCAAAAATTTCTGGACTGATATTTTTAGAATAATTTCTGAAGTTATCAATACCCAAGTGGATCCTGATCCAAAACGAGTAATACTAGGAATATCAGAACAAAGCCTGACACTCACAACAAGCCAAATAAACTTTCTCGACTATAGAATAATAACTGGGAATAAACAAATATTAAAATTTTGGAAAGGCCCTATAACCCACACAATTAAAATGTGGATCGTGGAAATGTCGGAGACCCTACACTTGGAAAGAATTAGACTGGTCTTAATGGACAAACATGAACTTTTTGTCTGAATATGGTCTCCATTCATTGACTATCTGAATGGGTAGAAACAAAGAAACATAGAAAAAACAGGAGTAGGCCATTCGGCCCTTCGAGCCTGCACCGCCATTCAATATGATCATGGCTGATCATCCAACTCAGTATCCTGTACCTGCCTTCTCTCCATACCCTCTGATCCCTTTAGCCACAAGGGCCACATCTAATTCCCTCTTAAATATAGCCAATGAACTGGCCTCAACTACCTTCTGTGGCAGATAGTTCCAGAGACTCGCCACTCTCTGTGTGAAAATTGTTTTCCTCATCTCGGTCCTAAAGGAATTCCCCCTTATCCTTAGACTGTGACCCCTTGTTCTGGACCTCCCCAACATTGGGAACAATCTTCCTGCATCTAGCCTATCCAACCCCTGAAGAATTTTGTAAGTTTCTATAAGATCCCCCCTCAGTCTTCTAAATTCTAGCGAGTACAAGCCAAGTGTATCTAGTCTTTCCTCATATGAAAGTCCTGACATCCCAGGAATCAGTCTGGTGAACCTTCACTGTACCCCCTCTATGGCAAGAATGTCTTTTCTCAGATTTGGAGACCAAAACTGTACTCAATACTTCAGGTGTGGTCTCACCAAAACCCTGTACAACTGCAGTAGAACCTTCCTGCTCCTATACTCAAATCCTTTCGCTATGAAATTGGTATGAAGGTAGATTGGATCAGCACGAGAACCTAACTGAAGCTCGAACTTAGGATTAGATGAAAAGTTAAATTTCATAACTCACGAACCTATCTCCAATGATGTATTATTAGTAAATTATTCCATTCTTGTTTTATTATATCATGGTCCCTTTTTTTCTCTTTTCTCTCTTTCTCACTCTTTATATATAAAAAAATAGAAGCAGAATCAGCTCATAATTGATAATATTTATAATGTACGACTGATATATATGAAATGTTTTTATTATGATATGTGCTTGCTTCTAATAAAAATATTATTTTAAAAAAATGCACTGCAAAGTGTGTGTGTGCATGCGTGCATGTCTGTCTATTTGTTTTTGTGACTTGGTGATAGTGTGTTTACCTGGTCAAAACACTTTATATCAAATCTTAAACCTTTCTCATGTGCTCCTACAAATATCAGAGCTCTCCTGCAGCCCTGACATTTATTTGTAAATCAACATCACTAATACTGAAGGCCTAGCTGTTATTTGAGTCTCTGGTAAAACTGTTTCATTGCAGTTTTGACACAGGCATTCACCCAATTGTGTGGAAAATTGCTCAGGTATATCTTGCATACAAAATGCTTGATCAATTTGAAGACCAGCATTTCATACGTTGCCTGGGTAACCTACACCTCAATGGTATGACCACTGAATTTTCAATTTTTTGATAGCCAACACTCCTTGTGTTCCTTTCCTACTCCTAACACCCCATTCATATTCCCTGTTCATTGTTCCCATCACCTCATCCTGTTGCCTATATTTATTGTCTTCCATCACCTGCATCTTCCTACCTGTGGTTGCACGTATCACTTCCCAGCCCTTGTCTCAACTCTCCCACTCATGTCTTTATACTATCTATTTTGCCTTACAAATGTTAGGCTTCTTGAATAATGTTGGCTACTGGAGAATATTTCATAGCTTTTCTTGTGGCTTGTATTGATGAGCTTTTAAGGCGTTGGACACAAGATACTTAGTAATTGACCTGCTAATGACAATCAGAACAGACAGTCCAACACAAGAGGCCATAGCAGTAAGGTGAGAGGGGAAATGTTTAACAGTGGTGTGCAGGGCAAGATTTTTACACAGTGTGGTGGGGGCTGGAATGCATTGCCCAATGAGGTGGAGGCAAATATGATAGTGGCTTTTAAGAGGCTTTTACATAGACATATGGAAGTGCAAGGAATAGAGGGATATGGATCCTGTACAAGCAGATTAGATTAGTTTAACTCGGAATCATGTTTGGCACAAACATTGTGGACCGAAGGGTTCGTTCCTGTGCTGTACTCTTTTATGTTCTGTGACTCTGATGAGGGCTGAATAAATTGTAATTGTTTTCACTGACTCATACAGAAATCCAAATGGCTAACAATAATCTGGAAAAGGAGCAGAGGGATCTACTGTAATTGTTGCAATCCAACCTGGATCAAGCAACAACAGAGATATTAAGGATGAGATTCCAGTAAGTGAATGCTAGAGTAGGCTGAATTGATTGAATGAGTAATAATAATTGTTACTATTACCTACGTCATTTGCAAATTATCAAAGGGAGAAAAACATTAGGAGTGTAATCAAATTTCAGAATTAAAGGACGTATGTTTAGAAAGGAGATGAGGAGGAATTTCTTTAATCAGAGGGTGGTGAATGTGTGGAATTCGTTGCCACAGATGCCTGTGGAGGCCAAGTCAATGGATATTTTTTAGGTGGAGATTGACAGATTATTGAATAAGGGTCTGTCCCACTTACGTGTCCTTGGCACGCAAATTACGCGACCTCATGGTCGTGTTGAGCCGCGACGTTGCAGCGAAGGTCGCGCACAACTTCATTCGACCGCACAGCCATCTGGAGCATTTGACGTCATTTGAAGATGGACGCAAAATTTCGGAGTAACTCAGCGGGACTGGCAGCATTTCTGGAGAGAAGGAATGGGTGATGTTTCGGGTCGAGACTCTTCTTCAGTCTGAAAGAAGGGTTACTCCAGCATTTTGTGTCTATCTTCAATTTTCTAGGTCCTGCTCAGGGAGTAGAAGTGGGGGCGGATACGGACCACAACGGCCGTGAGCCCCAGACCGAGCTTGGCGATCGTTTGCCTGCTTCTGCTGCTGTTAGAGGTGAGACGTTGTGTCGCACCAGGGTCTTGGGCCTGTCCGACTTTGGCTGTTAGTTCCACGACAGGCCGTTGGAGCGCGAAGATTTTGTTTGCTACAAAAATTCGGTGCCCCACGCAATGTCACGCACAACTACATACCCCTCCGCGTTTTTCAGTGGGACTGGCCCCGCGCGGCCATATACGATGCCCGTGCACCTCAACGCGACCACGAGGTCCCGTAATTTGTGTGCCAAGGACACGTAAGCGGGAAGGGCCCTTTAGTAAGGCTGTCAGGGGTAATGGCAAGAAGGCAGGAGAATGGGGTTGAGAGGGGAAGATAGAGGCTATGATTGAATGGCGGAATAGACTTGATGGTCTGAATGGCATAATTCTGCTCCTATAACTTATGAATTTATGAAAATGGCTAAAGGTTTAGCCATGGAAAAAGCATTTCATATTCAAATGTATTTTGAGAGGGGAAGTAAATATACCTAGAGCAAGCGCTCCACTGGAAATAGATTTTAGACAAAGATCCCAGTCGAATTTATACCACAGGTTGAAGTAAAAGTTTGCATTAATAATAAATAAGATGGAAGCCACTAGAATTGACAGAAATTTAATTAAAAAAGAAGTATGATAATAGTTAAATAAATAAGAACACAATAAAAAAAAAGTAAAATCAGAAGGATGTGAGAATATAACCATCTAGAAATCAGTGAAAAGTCAGAAGGAACTCAAAGAATCAGGCATCATCTGTTGAGGGAAATGGACAGATAATGTCTTGGGTTGAGACCCTCCCTCAGACTGATGAAGGGTCCCAACCTAAAATGTCACCTGTCCTTTTACCTCCACAGATACTGGCTGAGTTCCTCCAGGTTTATTTTTGCTCAAAATTCTAGGATCTGCAGTCTCTTGTGTTTCCACCATGCCATACCTAGTGACTTCAAAAGGAAAGGAATAGTAATGGAAATAATTTAGAATATTAGTTTATCTTGTTACGGGTAATGAAAGTGTTCACAGTGTGGGAAGGTTCATGGTTCTAATTGAAAGTGGCATGTCAAGATAAAAGAACAGGGAAATAGATTGGAAAAGTGCAGACTATGAGGAAGTAAGGGTGAAATAAATAATGGAAAACTGTGGAAAAAAAATTGCACAAACAAAGAAGAGGAGAAATAGTGGATAACTATTAAATGCATAATCAATAGAACTGAAGAGAACTATATATTCTGTATATACTGTATATTCCAGTTAATTATCTGTGTTGAATGCAGAACTAAGTGAAAATAGAATCTAGAGGAAAAAAAATGTAAATCTTACATGAAAGGGGAGATAAAAAGTAATATAAAGAACATTGGAGAAGAGAAAGGATAAATTGCAAATCTGAATTACCAAGAAATAACAAAGTATCCTACAGGAGCTTGGATGACTAAGATAATTAATGAAATCATTAAAAAATAAACAAGAAGAAAATAAAAATATATTATTTTTTTCTAGCTTCACAATTCACAACTCTTCAAACCATTTGTCATACTTTCTGTCGATTCATCTTTGACCATTGTCCAACCATTTGCCTATCAAACCCTGTATCATCCTATTACCTGCCAGGCCTCCTCTCATCAAGTTTTCATTCCACTCCCACCACAATCAATCTGAAGAAATGTCCTGCCCCAAATTTTCACCTATACATCTGTAGGGAGGAACCACAGATGCTGGTTTAAACCAAAGATAGACACAAAAAGCTGGAGTAACTCAACAGGATTGGCTGCATCTGTCCCGCTGAGTTACTCCAGCTTTTGTGTCACCTATCCATGTTCTCTAGAGATATTTCCTGACCCATTTTGTTTTCTGTTTTCAATATAGCAAATTAAATGGACAATTTGCTGAATGCCATCAATCATTGACAGTAAGTACAATGGTCACATAGTGGGAGCTTTGGTCAATAAAGGGTCATTTAATTAAAAATGACCATTTAATTAGTCAATTGTTATAATCTTAGGCTCCAGCCTGTTAGGCAATAAGACATCTAACTGTAATCAATTAAGAAAACTCAATGGGTTGGTAACTAGAGAAACTAGGGGATATTAATCTGGAGATAAGGTATGGTAAGTTTTAGCAGTGATATATATCAGGAGTGGAAATTGACAAGTAAGCGGTTGTGCTGAGTTAAAGACACTGGTGTAAATATATTTTTTTGAAAAATAGTCAAAGTTAATATGTTTGCTCGCCAGACATAGCAATGCAGGTAATATATGAGGGAGATGATGAAAAGTATTGTGATCCATGGTAACCATGTTTGCAGTACTGTCAGCACCTTGAGAAACTTGGGCTTCAAGGGCCTGGCCCACTTGTACATCATTTGCTCGTCATTTAGGCAACATCATTTATGCGTCACAATGCACGATGCATGTGTCGTGATGCGCACATGGCGTGTGGTGAGGTGCGGTGGCATAGGCAGTGACGCGCGTCACCCCAGGATTTTGGGATTCACAAAATCTTTGCGCACCACCTGCGTGATGCGCAAATTACGCCCAAGTGGGACAGGCCCTTAAAGTTAATGAGTTAAAGTCCAAAATTCAAACTCTGAAATGCATCATGGACAGCCTGCAGTCTTAAACACTTCAGAATTGTCCAGGAAAAGGGGACTAAAGGGTGTGATTAGTCAAGTGGTATCTGGAGGAGCATCTGCCTTGTATTTGTGGATAAAGCAGGAGTTGTGTAAAATGACCACATCCATCATACAGACTATTCAAGGCTGCTCAGTGGCGCAGTGGTTGAGCTGCTGCCTTATAGCGCCAGAGACCTGTATTCAATCCTGACTATTAGCTCCAGTTTTATGGAGTTTTTTCTGTTCTTCCAATGATCATGTGAATTTTCTCCAGGTGCTTCTATTTCCTTGCACATTCCAAAGACATGCAGGTTTGTAGGTTAATTGATTCCTGGAAATTGTCCATAGCTTGTAGGATAGAACAAGTGTACAGATGTTTGCTGGTCAGCACGGTCTCAGTGGGCTGAACAGGCTGTTTCCATGCTGTATCTCATACATGCCATTCAAGTGGTGGAATAAAGAGGAAAGTAGTAGTAAAAGAGAACTGTTCAGTTAAGGGGATAAATACTGTAATGCACAGTCCTTAAGTACTGAAAGGTGTATGTGGTTGGGTTGGGAATTGTTCTCAAGATTGAAAATAAACTTAAATTAGAAAGGGAAAGATTAGGCAGTATCCATGAACACCAGTAGAACCAAGAAGGAATGTGTGCTGTAAATGTAACAAAATGCAGGTGTTGGTTTACAAAAAAGACATAGAGTGCTGGAGAAACTAAATGGGTCATGCAGCAGCTGTGTAGAACATGGATAGGCAATGTTTCAGGTCGGAATCTTTCTTCAGATAGATTGTAAAAGAAGGAAGAAAGCTGGACGAGAGGTGTGGGGGTGGGGGCAAAGCCAGCCAAGTCAGAGGTGGATTTCGGTGAGAGAGGTTTTTATTTGGCAGATGGTCAGAGATGGGAGGAAGACAAAAGGCTGTGAGATAAAGAGAGAAGAGATGTGAAATGTGAAGCCACAGGAAGGGACACAGGTAGAAGGGAACAATGGAAGGGAAAAAAGGGGTGGGATAGCAGGTGAACTGGCTCTGCAACCAGATGGGCATAAGGAAATGAAGGGGGAGAAAAAGAGCGGGAGGGGTGTTATTGGCTTGTTACCTAAAATTTGAATTTAATGTTCATACCTTTGTCTTGTCAACTACCCAAGCAGAATATAACATGTTGTTCCTTCAGTTTGTGTGTGACCTCACTCTTACTATGAAGAATGCCCAGAACAGGAATGACAGTATGGGAATGGGAAGGGGAGTTAAAATGGTTGGCAACAGCAGATCTTGGTGGATAATGTGCAAGTGTTTGGCAAAATAGTCTCTATGCTTTGCTTTGTCTCACTGGGGTAAGGGAATGTCTGTCTGCTGAATGTTTATGAGCAGTTAGCATTCAAATCAAAAAGCAGAACCATGAAGATAATAATATTTGGAGTGCATAAGTGATAGTTTTGTAGATCAGTATGTCATCAACCAACGAGGGAACATAATCATTTACAGCAGATGTGGTATAATACAATGTGATTGTTAATAAACTAGTAGTTGTTAAAAATGATTATGTTATGATAGAATTTTGTATCAAGGATGGGGGTGATTTGGTACAATGTGAAACCAGAAGCTTATATTTTTTAAAAAGAAACATATTATTTGGCTATGACAGCTTAGAAAATTATATCAGAAGTACGACATGGTTGATATACAACGAATGTATATCTAGACTCATAGTTCAACCAGGAATGTAGCCAACCTGTGGTAAACATAAGAAGTTAAGCATGGAGGTTAACTGGATAGTTAGTATTTGAGTAAAGTTCGACAAAATAATAGATTCTAAATTTTAGTTGTGGAGTAATAATTTCTCATAAAGTTCATATAGGTTGCATAATAAGTCTGAAAAAGGGTCTAGACCTGAATCAGCATGTCCATTCCCTCCACTGATGCTGTTTAACCTGCAGAGTTTCTCTCCCACTTTGTACTTTGCATAAGATTCCATTATCTGCAGTCTCTTGTGTTTTCAGGATGGTGTCAGATCAAAGTCTACAATTTTGCTTTAAAAAGTAGTTATTGAAAGGAATTTGAAACTTCGGATTGCGGTGAAAATGGCAAAAATGGCTTTGATAAGGGATAAAAAAGTAGAATTCCAAAGTAAGCTACTGAGGAACTTGAAAAACGACTATAAAACATTGATTGATGTATAAAAGTAGAAAATGTTAGCAAAAGTTAATGTACGTTCCTTATAGACAGAGACATGAGAAATTATACTGGGGAATAAGTAAATGGCGAAATAATTGAATAAATATTTCATATCTGTCTTTACAGAAGAAAACACATGAAATCTCTTGAAAATAGTTCAGGACAGCAGGTATATAGTGAATGAGTAGCCAATAGAAATATAGTGTTAGTGGAAAAAGCATTTAAGAAATTAATGGGACTGAAAGATTATAAATCCTGAAAACTTTGTGTTTTGCACCTAAAACCAGATCCCCTGCAAGAATGCATTTTACTCAAAATAAATCAATATTAAAGGAGGCAGGCAGCTGTGGTGTAAAGGCATTTTTGTGCACTTCATGCATAAAACTTGATCAAGCTTAATTTTCCAGCATGCCATGAAGAACCAATGTTTTTTTGATGAACTGTTCAAACAAGATAATAAATGTGGATGATTTTACAGAGACATGGTTGCAAAGAGAACAGCATTGTGAATTAATTATGACTCACTACTTAACTTTTAGAAGAGCGGTTTTTAGATCGAAAGAAGGTGAAGGTTAGCACCAGAAAGTCTCAAAGTTAGGACAATCAGTGAGAGATCAAAGAACATAAAGAAAATTATGGGCTCAAGTATTTTTAATTTCAATGCAAGGATTATCATGGGCAAAGTAGATTAACATAGAGCCTGGATCAGTGCTTGGAACTATGATGCCATGGGCATTATGGATGGAAACTTGGCTGTGAGAGGGACAGAACTGGCAGCTCAATGCTTAAGGGTTTTGATGTTTCAGATGTGATAAAGAGGGAGATAAAAAGGATGGAGGAGTTGCTTCATAAACCAGGGCGAATGTTATGGCACCACTCAGAGAGGACATAATTGAAGGGCCTGTTTCCATGCTGTATGCCTCTATGGGAGATAATGATCTACTGGTACGAGTGCCAGGACCATCATTACACTTATTTACTTTCATAATAGCTCTGACCTCCCTTCTGACCTCCGACCTTGCCTTTGGCCCCATTCCACAACTGGGCTTATATCACCTACTACCTATCAGACCTTGTCCCAAGAGATACAAGAGACTGTAAACTTGAGCAAAATATAAGATGTTGGAGGAACCCAGCAGGTCAGGCTGCAAAGGAGGAAAATGGTTTGATACTTAATCTACCACTGGTGATACATAAACCAAATGTCAATTGACCTGCCATGAACCAACTTCTTTACAAAGGCTTGCAAATTCAGGACAATTGGACCCTGAACAGGTTATACAAAGACTTTATTCTTTATGCAAAAAAAACAGAAAAACAAAATTAAAAACAGTGCTGAATTACAGGGAAATATTGAAGAAAGGAGAAAATCTTTTCTTAGATATGGAAAGACTTTTAACCTGATCTGATAAATGAGTTTGATTTTTTTTAAAGTTGGACCAGATAAGTGATGAGGATAAATATTTGTTTTTGGAAATCCAAAACTGAGGACTAAAGACAGATGAAAGCCCTGCTCAGCTCCCCTCCCACATTATTTATTTCTGTACATTGTCAATTATGTTGTGCTGCTTCCCATTCTCACTCATAATTAGAGATTTAATCACTTCTGCTACAAATTTCCACTGATTCTCATCTTCATTTTGTCTATCTTTGATTCTTTCCTCCCTTTCCATAACTCTTTCCATTTCAGTGGAGAAATTAGTGACCAGCAGCTTGCATATGCTCATGGACTCCCACAGCAACCCAAGAATTGATTATGTATCCTGCAAGGATTTCATTCTTTTCTCTGTCCCTCTTGAATCTGTTTCAGGCAAGTACTTCCAGATCTTCCTTATTCTTCAACCACATACTCGCACATAAAATGAAGGTAAAATCAAGAAATAAAAAAGGGAGGAGATGTAAAGGTAGCTATTAATGCAAAATATCTGAAAATAGGTGCCAGCAAAATGCAAAGGAGTGCATTAGGAAATTAGTTGGATTAAATTGTTGTTTTCTGGTCAGGCTCCATTCCCTCACATTACTGCTCGTGCAATAACATTACATTCTATCTCATCACTTCTCCAGTCCTGAAAGTCATAAGCTTAGAATTCCATCCCAGGGTGCTATAATAATATAACCATATAACCATATAATAACAATTACAGCACGGAAACAGGCCCTCCCGGCCCTTCCAGTCCATGCCGACCATTTGTTTTCCCCTAGTCCCATCTACCTGCACTCAGACCATACCCCTCCATTCCCTTCACGTCCATATACCTATCCACTTTACTCTTAAATGTTAAAATCGATCCTGCCTCCACCACTTCTGCTGGAAGCTGATTCCACACAGCCACCACCCTCTGAGTAAAGAAGTTCCCCCTCACGTTACCCCGAAACCTCTGTCCCTTAATTCTCATGTCATGCCCTCTTGTTTGAATCTTCCCTACCCTCAATGGGAAAAACGTATCCACGTCAACTCTGTCTATCCCTTTCATCATTTTAAAGACCTCAATCAAGTCCCCCCTTAACCTTCTGCGCTCCAAAGAATAAAGACCTAACTTGTTCAACCTTTCTCTGTAACATAGTTGCTGGAACCCTGGCAACATTCTAGTAAATCTCCTCTGTACTCTCTCTATTTTGTTGACATCCTTCCTATAACTAGGCGACCAAAATTGTACACCATACTCCAGAATTGGTCTTACCAATGCCTTGTACAATTTTAACATTACTTCCCTACTCCTATATTCAATGCTCTGATTTATAAAGGCCAGCACACCAAAGGCTTTCTTTACCACCCTATCTACATGCGATTCCACCTTCAGGGAACTATGCACAGTTATTCCTAGATCCCTCTGTTCCACAGCATTCCTCAATTCCTATCATTTACCATGTACGTCCTATTTTGATTTGTCCTGCCAAGATGTAGCACTTCACACTTATCAGCATTAAACTCCATCTGCCATCTTTCAGCCACTTTTCCAAATGGCCCAAATCTCTCTGTAGACTTTGAAAATCTACTTCATTATCCACAATACCACCTATCTTAGTATCATCTGCATACTTACTTATCCAATTTTCCACCCCATCATCCAGATCATTGATGTACATGACAAACAACAGTGGACCCAACACAGATCCCTGAGGCACCCCACTGGTCACCGGCTTCCAACCTGACAAACAGCCATCCTCTCTGACTCTCTGACATCTCCCATTCAGCCACTGTTGAATCCATCTTGCTACTCCGCCATTAACACCCAAAGATTGAACCTTCTTAACCAACCTTCCATGGGGAACCTTGTCAAAGGCCTTACTGAAATCCATATAGACAACATCCACTGCTTTACCCTCATCAATTTCCCTAGTTACCGCTTCAAAAAATTCAAGAAGGTTTGTCAAACATGACCTTCCAGGCACAAATCCATGACTTTGTCATAAGAGGTCCCTACTGCAAATATCAAGCTGTTGCTCATCGCTTCTTTCACAGACCAGCCATGCTAAATAGTAAGATTAAACGAGAACTTACCAGTTTGAAGTTTGATCTTTATTTTATGAGGAGTCGAGTTGAGGGACTACGTGAATAGAAGCCCGTACAGCCGTTGGTGCGTCAATCTTCAAAGCAGCGGAATGAATTCACAGCTAACAATGACTGAAGTATAATGGTAAGATGATAAAACTAGAACTACCAGATGAGATCTATGAGGGTGGGAGCGGAGGGCACATAGTCCCTCAACTCGACTCCTCATAAAATAAAGATCAAACTTCAAACTGGTAAGTTCTCGTTTAATCTTATTATTTTACTTCGGAGTCACGTGAGTGACTACGTGAAGACTTCAAAGCACTGTGAATTCACACCGCAGACCCAAATCCGACGTTCACACTGCCTGGATTGACTCAAAAGTCGTTAACAATCAATCATGCATCAGTAATACATTTGTTAAATGAATAACAGTTTATTTACAAACAAATCATAACAAAGCCCTCTAACTCAGGGGAAAAGTGTAACAGTACTGAAACCAGAATCAGCAAACACCCCGAGCCTTGAAATCGGCTTGTGATAAAACCTCTGAAAAGTTAGCTCACTGGACCATCCTGCGGCCGCGAGGATATGGTCTATTGGCAAGTCCATCGCCCTTGCTGCGGAAGTTGATGCCGCCCTGGTGGAATGAGATTTGAATTTATCAGTATCAATTCCTGCACTTGCCAGGACCTGCTTTAGCCACCTTGAAATCATTTGCACCGACACCTTACTGTGTGGTTTTTTGTGACTAACAAACAAAGCCAACTCTGTTCCTCTCAGAGGTTTAGTAATCTCAATGTAACAACATAAATGTGAGACTACACACAAGCGATGATCTGCGGGGTATGCTGAAAACACAATCTTACATCCTGTCATGCCTCTTCTATTATGTTTAAGCAAATCATAGACATAAAATATAATGGCATCTGCCGACACATACATTCTATCCAGCCGTAGCTTTTGCAACGTTTGTACACGTTGAGCTGAAACCAACGCCATAAGCATGAGCACCTTCATAGTTAATTTGGCTATAGATAGGCTTGTAACCGGAGCCCACTGGCGAAGAACCATAAGAACCTCACTCACATTCCAAATACCGGCATACCTGCGTTTAGGAGGATTAGAATTGAAAACACCCTTCATGAATCGTGAAACTAACGGATGTGTCCCTACTGTATGCAATTTTGCATTCATAGGTAAATAAGAAGACAGAGCACTTCTGGCTGAATTAATCGCACTGTAACTTAATTTTTGGTCGAAATAAAGAGTTGACAAAACTCCAATACGTCCGTGATCCCTGCAGTGTGATATACAATATTCTGCTGTAGGCAGAATTGCTCCCACTTCCTTATATAGGTGATATATTGCTGCTGTGTACTATCCCTGCAGGCCAACGTGAGAATATCCACAGTCCGATGAGACAGTCCTCTCCCCAGGTATGGCCTCCTTAAAATTTGCAAATTAACAGATCAATACGATCATATAAAGGATGTTGATCCCCAGTGACTGGATTTACCAGTAGATTTTTATTCTTGGGCATAAGCATGTAAGGCTCCCTAGCCATTTGTAATACAACGGGAAACCATGCTTGTGTAGGCCAATCTGGCACTACCAATACCCCTGAAGCGGAGTCCTCCTTGATCTTTTGCAAACATCTGCTGATGAGTCAGAATGGAGGAAGTACATACACAAACATTCCTCCCCAATGCAGCGAAAACGCATCAACTGCTACTGCCCCATGATCTGGTTCCCATGAAACATATCTAGGTAACTGATGATTTAATCGAGATGCAAACAAGTCAATATCTGGCATCCATACTGAACAATCATTTGGTTAAATACATCCTGATATAACATCCATTCACTGTTGTCATTAAACTGACGTGACCTAGTGTCAGCTACCGTGTTGAACCTTCCTGGCAAATAAAGTGCTGAAAGCCAGATATTTTGGTCAATACACCAGCTCCAAATCTGGTTAGCCAGTCTATCACAAGACTGTGACTTAACTCCACCCATGTGGTTTACATATGCCACTGCTGTAGTGTTGTCAATCTGAACCTGCACATGCAGATCCCTCCTCGTAGAACAATAAGCTTTAAGCCCATACCAGGTGCCCAACAACTCTAAATAATTAATCCCTCTTAATTGAAGAAGTGATGTCTCATCCACATTCCATCTGCCTCCACAACTAGAAGACATATCTGTTGCACCCCAACCCAGTGCACTTACATCAGTCTGTAATATCAGTGACGGTGGTTCCACCAAAACCTTCCTAAACTTTTTGAAACATGTACTATCCACCATTGTATGTCAGCAATCGCCCCAGCTGACAACTGCATAGGCCTATCAAAATGGCCCCCTTGTATTCTCAGTGCCTGTTCCTTTGATGGTTGTAATTGTTGATAATGCAGAGGACCATATTGCACAGCTGGAAATGCTGCAACAAACTTCCCATTTAAACTGGCTACTTGTCTAATCGAAGGCCGTTGTTCTCCAACGAGATTAACACAGTCCTCAATTAAATGATTCAATTTATCCCTGGGCAAAGTTACCAACATGTGATTGGAATTAATGGTAAATCCCAGATAATCAATAATTTGGACTGGTGATAATTTAGATTTATCTGTGTGAATAACAAATCCCTTTGTTCAAAAGTGATTTTAACAACTGAAACTGATGATTGAGTTTCAGCATGAGTCTTTCCAACAATCAGAATATCATCTAAATAGGCCATTACCACATGCCCCTGAGCTCTAAGTAATGCTAACACAGGTTTTACCAATTTAGTAAATAATCTAGGAGCTGAAGTTAATCCATTCGGCAATGCCCTGAATTGCCACAGCTCAGTCATCCAAATAAATTTCAATTATCTTCTATCATCACCATGAATAGACACTGAGTAATACGCATTCTTTAAATCAATGGTTGCCATATAATACCCTTTGGACACTAGATCTTTGCCCGTGGTAAAGGTCTCCATTTTGAAATGCCTATAACAAACAAATTTGTTCAAACTCGATAAATCCAGAATAATTCTACATCCCCCAGTCTTTTTAGATCTGGGAAATATACTTGACAGAAATTGTTGACTTTGATAGACAGAAGGCGTTGACTTTGATAGACAGAAGGCTCAATTACCCCTTTCTTATGTAACGACTGCATCTCTGCTTGAATAAGCACATTTTCCTCATCTGAAAAAATAAGTTTACGACTAGGAAAATGTTGATTAGGTAGACTGTCCTTAGAGTAAAATTCAATTTTCACCCCTTCAATACTACTAAGTATGAACAAATCTGATGTCAACTGCTGTCATTGTTTGAGAAACAATTTTAGCCTTCCCCAATTTGAACAGGAACATCAGTTCATTCATCGTCTGTCAATGTTATATTCCTTACCTGCATCTTTCCTTGCAGACCTTGTTGTCCTCGACTTCTTGTAGAGAACCCTTTTTGCCTTGCTTGCTAGCTGGCTTAATGAGGGCCATGGTTTTAACAACCTCATGACAGTCTTTGACCCTTTTTACAAGGTTACCACCAAACAACAGATTTCGTGGTGGTACACTGGTCGGTTTGCACAAACTCGCCAAATTCGGATTAGCACTGGCCTAATAACGGCCCTCCTGATATTATTAATTTCAAAAATGCATTACAAAGGAATCCCAGTTCGTCCTGGTGTGCTTCAACCATATTGCTTGTATCAATAACTTTCACCACAGCTGTAATACCTGCTGACAACAGTTTAAGCACTTTTTTAAAACTTCATCTCCCGGGCCCTAGCAGGCATACCCATCTATGACCAAATTTGGTGATTCTACATCAATCGCCTTTCCTGCCTCTCTACGCTCAGCAAACTTCCCAGCAATGTTCGGAATTACCTCCAACCGAACTCCTTTACTGCTCTCCCCCAGCATAGAATCAGTGTCAGCAAACTGCACTGATAGAACATCCTCCTCACAGGCAGGATAGTTCTGCAGCCCTGAAACAGGTGCTGCTAGCACAAGCTCTCCATCAGCCTGGCTTGGGCACCACTCCTCCTCACGGAGCTGGTCCCTGTCGAGCATTCTTTTGTAATAGAATCTCGATGTGGGAGAGCCGTGAGCAAACGGACTCTCCTATGGAGGGTATAACCTCCATGCCCGACTCATCTACGGGCCACAGAGACTTGCCAGTGGCCTTCCGCCCTACTGGCAAGCCTCCACTGCCCCCCTGCAGTGGGTCCGCAACCACTGGCTGTGTAGCCAGCACCGGACCAGGTGTACCAGACGGGCCTCCATCCGCAACACTCTCCTGGCCACTTTTCCTTTCTACCCCCGGAGCGCCTCGCCGACACCTTCTTCACTTTCTGCAACATATCTACCAGAACTCCAAACCGTCGCAGAAAATCACCTGTGGTAAAAAAATTTAAAAAACCTTACCTCCGTTTAAACATACCGCTCGGAGGAGCGCTGCTGCTCCAACCGGCCTACTGCACCAGCGTCTGACGTCATGATGCACCAACGGCTGTACGGGCTTCTATTCACGTAGTCACTCACGTGACTCCGAAGTAAAATCATGCGTGTTGCAATGGTGAAAAACCTGGAAGATAAGGCTAAATTCCCTGCAATGCTCATACCATTTGGCTGCAGAACATCGAGCAGGAAGACAAAGATTCCTTTGAGCCTTTTAGTTGAAGAGGCCAGACTGAGATTGGTAATAAAGATTAAGGAGGCAAAATATAGGAATACAGGATCATGTGCACAGACAGAGTCTAAGTTATTCACACCGAGTCTAAGTCATTGAAGCATTTATCCATTCTACATGTTCTACAGGGGAAGCTATTTGATCAGCAGTGAACACAGTATGGCTGATTAGAGTGTTAAAGAAGGAACTGCAGATGCTGGAAAATCGAGGGTACACAAAAAGCAGGAGAAACTCAGCGGGTGCAGCAGCATCTAAGGAGCGAAGGAGATAGGCAACATTTTGGGTCGAAAGAAGGGCCTGAAACGTTGCCTAGCTCCTTCGCTCCTTAGATGCCGCTGCATCCGCTGAGTTTCTCCAGCTTTTTGTGTACCCATGGCTGATTAGAAAATGTGCAATGTTATTGCTGTGTCAAGGAGAAGAGGTTCCTGAGGCCTACACACAACTGAGAATGGGTTGCATCCCTTCCCTTATTTAATGTTTATATTTTTTTCCACTTGCACTCAGGATATATTTTAACCAGTGCTATGTAGCTTTTTACAAGTCTCCCAAGGAGAACAATAAAGTATTTGTGCTTTCGAAAGAGAAAGATTTTCAAATTTATTGAGACTTTCATGAAATCAGGATGCCCTGCAATGCTTTAAAGCCAATGGAGGCAAATTGTGACCTGCCCTATTTACACATGGTGTCAGCTTGACCTGGATGGCAGAGTATTTGAAATAATTGCAAAAAATCATCTTCATTCATTTGAATCTGCAAGATATGACAATAATTGTCAACGAGGAATTCACCTACCGGGCATTACATTCAATTAAATTAGAAACTGGTCACCACTGAACTGATTTTCCTTCCTCAAGGTCTCTTGCCTTCATTCCGTTCTTCTCATCTGGGATATCAAGGAATTGTAGGCTGCAGTTTCCCCTGTGGCTGCTAAAAATGCTGCAGCGTTGTGATGAGTTGACGGAGGTGTATGCGGATTTGAGACAGCCAATTCGCAGCTTTTCCTACCCCGAGGAACTCTGCTCTATTTCTCAAAGACTCTCCTCTTACCAGCTTGGACAAAACTCATTACAACTGCAGCTGCAAAACTGAGTGTCAGACAAGCCCATTTAATTCAACGCAGAAGGAAACGCAGGAAAAGTTAAACCACGTTTAAAGTGGAAAGTAGAGCAGCCACAAGGGAACCTCAGAACTGACCTATTGACCTAATTAAAATAACATTAAAACAGACAAATTAACAGCTGAATGCAACTTCATGAAATCCTAAGTTAGGTCCCTTGGTTTTCATCAGCAGCAGAACCAAAATACAAAAGTAAAATTTTAACAATTTACACCAAAACGCAAACAGAAACATCATGGAAATTGACAGACAATCCACTGGGACAAAACACTGATCAAAGTGTCTCTGAGAGCAAGCATGTCTGTCAGTGAGAGATTTACACCTTGGGGAAACACTGGTCCAGTAGAAATGATCAATCATGAACAAGTCTTTCATTATCATAAATAGGGAGCTGATAGCCCTTTATTACAGCTCCATGAAACAAAGAAACTGCTAGCTCCATGAAACAAAGAAACTGCTAGAGTTTGAACCTGACTATGGAGTTGGTATGTTCTCCCTGTGACCACATAGGTTTTCTCCAGATTCTCCAGTTTCCTCACACGCTCCAAAGACGTATAGCTATGTGGATTAAATGACTTAGTTAAAAATTGTAACTTTTGTAAAGATTTTAAACATCCTTGTGTATAGGATAGGGTTAGTGTAATCACTTGCCAGCATGGTCTCGGAGGGCTGAAGGGCTTGTATCTGTGCTGTATCTTTAAAGTCTAACATCTAAAGACCCGCTGAGTTATTCTATCATTTTGTGTCATGTATTTGTAAATGGACAATAGGGGAAAATGTATAACAACTTGTTTATTTATATACCACCTTAAACATAGTTAAACATTCCAAGATGTTTAACAAGAGACTTATTAAACCCAACATAACGCAAAGCTTTGGCAGGAGATACTAATGCAAATGAACAAAATTATTGTAAGTTAATTACTTACATTTAATTTAGTTTATTATTTTCACGTGCATCGAAATACAGTGATAAGCTTGTTTTGCACGCTTTTCAATCAAATTGCACTATACTTATATAATTCATACACAAGTAAAATAAACTAAAATAAAATAAAAGTAAGTAGACCCTCCTCTTGGACAGCATACAAAGAATCGTCATGTTCCAGCGCTGTTTTGAAACTTTTAAATCGCAAATCTAGAAAAGGCGAATTTTGCCCGAAGGCAATTATCAATTTCTTATTTTTTCACTTAAAGGCCCAATGGCCTGGTGGCACGGCATCGATGATGTAGGGTTGGCCTTGCCCAGCATGATGTTGTTGGCTACTTTCCCCATTATTTTGTGCAGTTGCTGCAGGCTGCACTTGGTCTGCTCGCTCGCTCGACTGGTGCAGAACCTACAGCGGCCACTTCCAACACCATGATCACATTGTGACCACTGCAAATACACTGTTAATCACTTCCCACAGCCGCCCCTCTGATTCCATGCACTGAGGTGGCCCCATCCCATGTCCTGAACTGACCAAAGAATTTCCGGTTGTTTTCTGAGGACATGGGAGATGAGCTGGCAGACCATTTGCAACCCTTGATTTGCCCCTTCACTTTCCACTGCTGCCATCTTGAAAGGCAGCTGGTACATAGCTCAACAGATGAAGCTTTGCAGCTAGCTTTTCAAGAGACATATTACAATAGAATCAACACACGTGTCCACCCATAAGGGTCTGTTACTGCTGAATGAGTAGACGCTGCAATGACGAGAGAGTGTGGGAGATTGAGCTCAAGAAATAAGAGGTTCCTGGTCAGCCTGGTGAGGGGCAATGCATGTAGGAGATATATTTTTTCATGCAGGTCATAGAAACCTTCCTGGGCTTCAGTCAGACACATCCGGCACAAAGCTAAACATATAAAGTAGGATTTTAGGTGTTCTATCCTTGTTAGCCATACATTTAAGCACAGACCCAAGTCTGTCGAATTCCTTTCTTAAATATTTGCCTGTACTTTGGGAAAGCCTGCATTGCAGGCAAATGCCCACATCCAATTAGTCAGTTCCTGGAGCTGAACAGAAAGTGGCTGAAATCCCCTTTCCTTAAGTTCAAGTTCAATTGAGTTTATTGTCATGTGTCCCTGATTGGACAATGAAATTCTTGCTTTGCTTCAGCACAACAGAACATAGTAGGTATTGACCACGAAACAGATCAGTGTATCCATATACATTATATACATAAATACACACATGAATAAATAAACTGATAAAGTGCAAATAACAGACAATGTTTAGAGTTTTGTCCGAGCCAGGTTTAATAACCTGATGGCTGTGGGGAAGTAACTATTCGTGAACCTGATTGTTGTAGTTCTCAGGCTCCTGTACCTTCTACCTGAAGGCAGCAGGGAGATGAGTGTGTGGCCAGGATGGTGTGGGTCCTTAATGATGCTGCCAGCCTTTTTGAGGCAGCAACTACGATAAATCCCCTCGATGGAAGGAAGGTCAAAGCCGATGGTGGACTGGGCAGTGTTTACTACTTTTTATAGTCTTTTCCTCTCCAGGGCGCTCAAGTTGCCGAACCAAGCCACGATGCAACCAGTCAGCAAGCTCTCTACTGTGCACCTGTAGAAGTTAGAGAGTCCTCCTTGACAAACCGACTCTCCGTAATCTTCTCAGAAAGTGAAGGCGCTGATGTGCTTTATTGATAATTGCATCAGTGTTCTTGGACCAGGGAAGGTCTTCAGAGATGTGCACGCCCAGGAATTTGAAGCTCTTGACCCTTTCAACCATCAACCCGTTGATATAACGGGACTGAGGGTCCCCATCCTACTCCTTCCAAAGTTCACAATCAGTTCCTTGGTTTTGCTGGTGTTGAGGGCCAGGTTATTGTGCTGGCACCATATGTGTTGGCAAGCATGGAGTTTGAGTGACCATGAGAATGCAGGGAGTCATGGGGTCTCACTGTGTACAAAGATGGCAATTTCACTTTTGGCTCTTTGTAATGTACAGTTTGAAGCAAAACAGAGGGTCTCAACCCAAAACGTCACCCATTTCTTCTCTCCAGAGAAGCTGCCTGTCCTACTGAGTTACTCCAATATTTTGTGTCCATTTTAGGATTAATAAAATCTTTTTATTTTAGTCAGTTGGGCTAGAAATTTGTTCAGACAAAGGTTCTGTAAAAAGTGTATTATTGTGGATTGAATACTGGTTATTATATAGAAAGTCAAAGTAATTGGTTATTCTTCGTGCTCGAAAGTTGGAACCAGTGGAATGTCCCAAAGATTCGTTTTTGGGCCTCAATTACTTACAATTTAAACTTATGGGTCCAAGGATCTTCTTCTGCTTCTGTCGTATGTCATTTAGACCTGCAGCACCGTTGAGGTGAGCCAGGCCAACGTGTCATCGTCCAAGTCAATCAGACCTCATTCACCATTCGGTGGCCGGTCCAAGGAGTGAGCAGAGTGCAAGGTATTCATGTTTGCTGATAACAATAAAATAGGTGGGAGGCCATATTGCCTTGAGGATATATTGTGGCTATGCAACAGGATACAGTCAAGAGTCAAGAGTGTTTAATTGCCATATATACAATAACTGGAACAATTAAGTTTTTACTTGCAGCAGCATAACATGTCTGCAAACATAGTACTCATAGATAACATAATAAACAAAACAAAAAAACAACAAATTTAAAAAGCAACAATAGTGCAAAAGAAGAGCTCAAGCTCCCCTGTGCAACCAAGATAGTTCATAGTTTGTAGTATTGTTGATGTTTGTAGTGTTCAAGAGCCTGGTGGTTGTTGGGAAGAGCTGAAATGGGAGGTCAAGGTTTTCAGTCTCCTGTACAGTCTTCTCGATGGCAGGAGTGAATGAGAGTGCGGCCAGACTGGTGTGGGTCCTTGTTAATGCAGGCCACCTTTCTGAGGTAGTACCACCGACAGATCTCTTCAATGGTGGGGAGGTCAGTACTCATGATCAAAAATTGCTAATGTGAGAATATGCGTCATCCTGCACTTTGTCAGATTTAAAAGTCAGACGAATGTCTAAGTGCAAAAATAATGCAAATTAGTGTACAACAGGAAATCTAGTTAGCCTTCTGCATCAATCACAAAAAGCTAGCTGGGCAAGTGCAAAAAGTCATTAGGAAGGCAAATGGACTATTGACTTTTATTGAAAGACATTGGACATTAGAAGTACAGGAGAATTGCTATAGTTGTATAGGATGATGAAGTCACATCTGATAAACAATGATCCCCTCCCTGCAATTCCTAGATTTCTCCTTGACTCTCAGTCTGATGAAGGGTTTCAACCTGAAACGTCATCTAATCCTTTCCTCCAGAGATGCTCCACTGAGCTATTCCAGCATTTTGTGTCTCTAAACGGTGCACAGTTTGGGTTGCCTTATTTAAGAAAGGATATACTTCCACATGAGAAAATGCAAAAGAGATTCACAAGACTAATTTTAGGAATTAATAAATGGCCAACAAAGCTAAATCTACAAAAGGACACAAAGTGCTGGAGTAGCTCAGTAGGTCAGGCAACATCCCTTGAAAACACGCATAGGTGATGCTTCAGGTCAAGATCCTTCTTCAGATATTCTTCATGGGCCTGTCCCACTGAGGCGACTTTTTAGGCGAGTGCAGGAGTCTCTGTGCTCGCCACATGATCACCACATGGTCGCCACATGTTCGCTGGTGGTCTCTGGTGCAGCACCTAGACTGTGGAACAGCATCCCTCTTCTCATCAGAACTGCCCCCTCCATTGACTAATTTAAGTCTAGACTTAAAACTTATTTCTACTCATAAGCGTTTTTGAGGTCCTCTGAGGGAGCACTGTATGTATGTATTTATGTATGTATTGTTATATCTATGTACCACTGTATGTAGCACATTAGTACATGCACTGATGTAAAGCACTTTGGTCAATGAGAGTTGTTTTTAAATGCGCCATAGAAATAAAATTCACTTGACTTGACTTGGTAAGTCCTTCATGGTCGCGACGAGTTCCTGCATTCTGGGAACTAGACCGCGGCCACAGTATGGTCGCAGCAAATTTTTCAACATGTTGAAAATTTTTCTGCGACCAAAAATTGGTCGCCATAGAGAAAATCGATAATCCTGTAGATGCCGGTACAGTTGTGGTGCGGTCGCCATGTAGTTATAGGTAGTCTAGGTCATCGTAGGTAACTTTAGTTAATCGCCTTTGCTGATCGGTCATTTTCATTGGCTCATTGGGGGAAAAAAACATAATCACGAGTTTTCAGATCAAAGGATAACCGACTGGTGATGTTAAATGCCCGCCTTCACAGCTCTGTATCTCTGGCTTATTAAAAGTTTTCTGGCTTCCTAAAAGTGACTCCACTCCTTCTCCCCCCATCTCCCCCCTTCTCCCCTCTTCTCCCCCCTTTCTCCCCCCTCTTTTAAAGGAATTCACGGTGCTAGCCATTAACCTTCCTGTTCAGCGTGGTGTGTGTCTGTATCACCTTGGCTTTGCACCGTGTGAATTTCAGACAGCGCACCCCCCCGCTTGCCCTGGCCCCCACCTGTGCGATGTGTTTGTGTGTTCCACTCTGACAGCCACCGTTTCAGTTCCCGGTTTCTCAGGCGACTGCCGGCAACTTGACAGAGGAAGAATGAGAGGATAGATGTGGAGATGCTTCCACTGATAGGAAAGACTCGGAGCTTATGTATTCACCCTGTGACTGTGTGAATTTTCCCCAGGTGCTCTAGTTTCCTCCCAAACTCCAGGGATGTACAGGTTTGTAGGTTAACTGACTTTGGTAAAAATTGTAAAAATTCGTGGTCCTCCGTGTGTTGGATAATGTTAGCGCATGAGGTGATTGCTGTTCGGTGCAGATTCGGTGGGCCGAAGGGCCTTCCGCATTGTTTCTCTCAAGTCTAAAGAAAAGAAATAGCTACACATTTAGGAGCAGCTATTTATAACTGAATTGCATTGGAATTTCTCCTCGCTGCGGGTGATGAACTTTTGGCATTCTCTATCTTGGAGAGTTGTAAAGGCTAGAATATTGAAAGGGTAGATATATTTCTAAAATATATTGAAAAGGAAGGTGGAGTTGTAGGCTATGAGTAACTGGCACAGAAGAGATGTTGTGGCATGATACACCCACCATGATCATATTGACTTGCGGGACTGGGTTGAGTGGTCAGCAGCACCATTCCTTCTCTTAAGAGCTGGAGGATCTCAGTGCTGAAGGATATCAAAGAGTCAGGCTGCCTGGCAAACTGTTCCTCTGGTACATTGTGTTTTGCTTGTATTTTGCATCCATTTCCCTCTGCTGTAACATCTGTCGGGAAATTCATCTTCCCATTCCTTGATAGGAATTGTGCTATCTCTAGCACTTTTGTTTTATTTGTAATGCTCTTGAATGTGTGAACAATGGTTTTACATGCACATTCTCCCTGCTGTGAGAGAGTTTTAATCTCAGTGATCATCAAGATGGCAGTTCATATTTAGCGATTTACTAATTTCATTTTAGGTTTTTACTAATTTCACTCACTTACTGTTTCCTTGTAACTAGTGCCTCCCATCTACATAACCTAGATCAGCTACAAAAGATACAAATGTGATGCGTGAACTTGGAAGTAGATCATTTAATTCCTTCATCTCCAGACTTGAAAAATATAATGAACAGTTGATGTCCAAGTGTGAATGCCCTGCAGAAGTCATTCATCGTGTCCTATCCATTGGAGTGAAGGCTTCTTCTTCTTCTTTCGTGTGGCGTGCACCGCCTAACGTGGTTGGACAACTTGTTCTATTTGATCTTCCATTTGTGCACGTCGAGTTGATTGCATTAGTCGAAACAGGTCGGACCACGTGAAGGTTGCAATCTTCCACCCCGAGTGAAGGCTCATATTCCCCAAACTCTGCCAACTGTCTCCTAATCAATGCCTCCATTTCCATGATCTTTCACATAGCCAATAATCTCTTGGACGAGAACTTAGTTCAGTACAACCATAGTTAAATACATATTTATAATAGCTCCCCTGATTTCAGCAATTACAGTGGCTTGCAAAAGTATTCATACCCCTTGAACTTTTCCAAATTTTGTCACGTTACAACCACAAACGTAAATGTATTTTATTGGGATTTTATGTCTTATACCAACACAAAGTGGTGCATAATTGTGAAGTGGAAGGAAAATTATACATGGTTTCCAAATTTTATTACAAATAAAAACTGAAAAGTGTGGCGTGCAAAAGTATTCAGCCCCCCTGAGTCAATACTTTGTAGAACCACCTTTTGCTGCAATTACAGCTGCAAGCCTTTTGGGGTATGTCTCCACCAGCTTTGCACATCTAGAGACTGACATTTTTGCCCATTGTTCTTTGCAAAATAGCTCAAGCTCAGTCAGATTGGATGGAGAGCGTCTGTGAACAGCAATTTTCGAGTCTTGCCAGCGATTCTCAATTGGATTTAGGTCTGGACTTTGACTGGGCCATTCTAACACATGAATATGCTTTGATCTAAACCATTCCATTGTAGCTCTGGCTGTATGTTTAGGGTCGTTGTCCTGCTGGAAGGTGAACCTCTGCCCCAGTCTCACTTCTTTTGCAGACTCTAACAGGTTTTCTTCCAAGATTGCCCAGTATTTGGCTCCATCCATCTTCCCAAGAACTCTGACCAGCTTCCATGTCCCTGCTGAAGAAAAGCATCCCCACAGCATGATGCTGCCACCACCATGTTACACAGTGGGGATGGTGTGGTCAGGGTGATGTGCAGTGTTAATTTTCTGCCACACATAGCGTTTTGCATTTAGGTCAAAAACTTCAATTTTGGTCTCATCAGACCAGAGCACCTTTCTCCACATGTTTGCTGTGTCCCCCAGATGGCTTGTGGCAAACTGTAAACGAGACTTCTTATGGCTTTGTTTCAACAATGGCTTTCTTCTTGCCACTCTTCCATAAAGGCTCGATCTGTGGAGTGCGTAACAAATAGCTGTCCTTTGGACAGATTCTCCCACCTGAGCTGTGGATCTCTGCAGCTTCCCCAGAGTTACCATGGGCCTCTTGGCTGCTTCTCTGATCAATGCTCTCCTTGCCCGGCCTGTCAGTTTAGGTGGACGGCCATGTCTTGGTAAGTTTGCAGTTGTGCCATACTCTTTCCATTTTCGGATGATGGATTGAACAGTGCTCCGTGAGTTGTTCAAAGCTTGGAATATTTTTTTTATAACCTAACCCTGCTTTAAACTTCTCCACAACTTTATCCCTGGTGTGTTCCTTGGGCTTCATGATGCCCAAGGAACATTGTTTGTTCACTAATGTTCTCTAACAAACCTCCGAGGCCTTCACAGAACAGTTGTATTTATACTGAGATTAGATTACACACAAGTGGACTCTATGTACTAATTACCTGACTTCTGAAGGCAATTGGTTGCACTGGATATTATTTAGGGGTATCAGAGTAAAGAGGGCTGAATACTTTTGCACTCCACACTTTTCAGTTTTTTATTTGTAAAAAAAAATGAAAACAATGTATAATTTTCCTTCCACTTCACAATTATGCGCCACTTTGTGTTGGTCTATCACATAAAATCCCAATAAAATACATTTACGTTTGTGGTTTTAATGTGACAAAATGTGGAAAAGTTCAAGGGGTATGAGTACTTTTGCAATCCACTGTATTTGATCCCCTGTTATATTATATTTTGTAATTTGGCTTTGATCTTGAACCGTTGGCATTTAAACAAAAATCTTTCACACTTCTACAGCTTTATTTTTGTCTATCATTTAGCTGAGTTTTTAATGAATGGCATCCTTTCAGTGTCAATGCACGCAATATCTTTTCATTTCATTTGGTTTTGTTTCAGCTAATAGGTGTAAGCAGCAGGCTGTTAATGGGGGTTTCTGAAACAAACAAATTAAAATATTTATGTTTACAAGGTTCATCAAAACATTAAGTGAATGTCAATCTGCTGCATTTAACCGTCTGTTTTCTACCATCTGACTGTTTTGTTTCCCTTGTATGTAGTTTCAGAAATTTTGCATGTCCCCTACTGTTTGTTATGCTGCAATGTAATTGCTGCTTTAATTGTTTGGGTTCATTCCATATTGAAGTTCCACCGAAAATGATGCGTCTATCATCTGTTCCATCTTATTAAGAAGCTTGTACAAAAAAAACATATTAAATTCTATTCTAACTGTTAGTAATTTCATTCCAATTTATTGTCATATGAAAATGGCAGTTCAGCCATTAGTGATCCTTTGAGTCACATTAACATTAGTTCTGGTGCTGTATTGCACGCATGACTCAATAGTAAATATTTTGGATCAATGAAGTGAAAGTAGCAATTGACCTAATTATTGTAGAATGGATCCAACTAGCACATAGTGAATATTCTGTATTTTAAAAAGGAACCCACTACAGTATTGTGATTTTCAATTTCAGATGTGTTTAAGATGATGTTGTGCACTTGATTTTACATATGATATTCTATTTTACTTTTTATATTATTCTATTGTGTTATACTGACTGTACAAGCTGGAAATGAATATAGTTGCAATATTAACAAAGGAAAGAGGATTTATCTTATACTGGCCATATTTTGATGTCCTTGAAATATGAGAATAAACATAATTACAACTTTCATTTTCATAATACCTTTGCAACATGAAATATCCCAAGGCACTTCACAGGAGGAAAACCAAACAAAGTGGTGCCATGGCAGATGAAGATATATTACACTTGGTATTTGAAGTTTGATCAATCAAATCAAAGCTTTAAGAAGGAAGTTTTAAGGAAGAAGGAGACTGAAAAAGAGGCTGTCAAATATACGGAGGAAATTCCTGACGCCCAGGCATTGGTAACCAAAGGTATAGCCATCAACAGAGCTTAAAATTAGAGATAATTGAGATTCTGCTTTGCAACTAAAAGCAATTAGTATACTGTAATGAGTGCTCCTAGTAGGTGTAAAGAAAGGAAGACAAACACCAGTGGAGCAACCTGTTGGGAGCGGCTATGTGAAGGTGCAAGTTCCATATGTAGGCTAAGTGTAAGGCTTTGACTCGAGAGGTTTTGGCGTAAAGGGGGACAACAGGATAAAGTAGTTTGTATTATTTATCTTTTCACAAGAAAGTACCTGGGGAAGGGATAGTTTGAGTGGGAAGGGTTGAGTTAACCAGGGAGATGCGGAGGGAATGGTCTCTGTAGAAAGCGGAAAGGGGAGGACTTGGGAAGATGGGGCTAATGGTGGGATCCCGTTGGAGGTGGCAAAAATATTGGAGGATTATGTGCTGTATGCGATGGAGTGAAAGATGAAACAGTTGCTGTCTCAAAAAGGCAGCCAATTTCACCAAAGACCATCACCATCATGGGCACTCTCATTTCAACACTAGCATCAAGAGGAAGGTACAGGAGCCTAAAAGCTGTGACCACCACATTTAAGTTTATCCCAGCAACCATCAGGCTCTTGACCACGGCACCACACTAACTCAACAACAATCATCTTCTATGGATTTTGATTGCAGTGCGGACTTTTGTTTTTGCAATATTTTGGTTACCTAGTTTTACGGTTATTTGTTTATTATATTGTAATGACTATATATTTATCTCTGTGTTGTGTTTATGGGCCTGTTAAGCTGCAGCTAGGAAGGATTTCATAGTTACATTGCCTATACATATGACAATTTTACTTCGGAGTCATTACATGTCGCATTGAACGGAGCTGGAGAGCGCAGCTCCACCAGCGGTAAGTAGAAAACATTGCAGGTAAGTGTTTTAAAACTTTCCAGCGAGACTTAAGCTCTGTAAGGCTGGCTTGTGAGTCAGCAGGAGCCTGTGGTACAGCGGGAGGAGCAAGCGTGGGTCACGCAGCATTGCGGTCCCATTGCAGCGATCGGGAAAATAGATAAGTGCGGTGCCGGTTCCGATACCGGTGGCCGTTATTTCCATAGTTAATAATCCTCCAGCTGCTCTAGAGTCGTACGGGCTGAGGCCACAACGTTAGAAAAGCATACAAGGTCTGCTCTGAGTATGTGTTACCAGATGCAGTTTTCTTAGTTTTGATGTATATGATCTGTGTGATACTGAGATTAATACAAATATTCTGCCAGCAGAATGTGCCTGTCAGAATCTACAATTCTAAACATGAACATATATGGTTTATGCACAAATACACAAGAAAATGTAAAAGAAAGTAACTCTCCTCCAAGAGAGGACATGAATGTGGGGGAGACTGGAAATGGAGAAAATGCTCCACACTTTACTCAGTCAAGGGTCCAAAGACCCAGAGATTCCCAGGCAGCCTCCGAAGGAGGTCCATACACTGAGTATGGTGCCTGTTAAAAAATGGGAATCTGACTCTCCAGTGCCTTATTTAGGTCTGGATGAGTCTCCCTAGAGCAAGACTCGGGAGTACCAGGGCGGGAGGAGACTGACCCTGAAGCTGGTGTCCCTACTTATGTGTATACACCAGAGCACAAGAGCCACGCTCCGGGTGTTCCCGATGTAGCATCAAGTTTTGCTATATCAGAATGGACTGGTGAGGCTATGGATGAGACCTGGCTGCCAACATTTATTTGGTTTCTCACCTGCTCCAAGAAACGGTTATGACTGAAACAGTAAATAATATATTAAACACCCATCTATTGTGCCTCACTCAGGGTGCCAACAGCAAACTCAGTAATTTGGGCACCCATGAGTGTAACGGTGCGAGGGCAGGAAATGTGTTTCCAGCATGTCCTCTAGCTGATATCAGTTGGCATCACTGCATTTGGGGAAGACATACAAGAGTCGATAATGTCCAAAACTTATAAAGACATGCTTGCGTTACTCTGCAATGCCTATTCGAACCTAATTGTATGATGAAAATTGCCATTTGGCCAACATTATACCCAAAAATGCAGGACTATGTAGGGCAAACAATAACCAGATTAATTATTGGTGAAAATCTGCCAAGACAATTTTCCTTATAAAACTTCTCATCCCTGCTCTGAGAAAACAAGCAGGTTGAATCCGAAGGGGGTTTGATTCTGGGAGACCAGCAGAGGCAGGGAGATGGGTACAAAGTATTATACCCAATACAGCCCACATCAACTCTTATATTGGGAGAAGGAGATCTTCTAGTTCATTCCATCACAGATAGATCTTCTGGGGAACAACCTCTGGTTGGCTCTAAGATTACAATTGTTTTATAATGAATGATGCTGCATAATATCTGATCGGTTTGGTGTTTGCTGCACCAGAAACTCGTGAGGTAGAAAAATATATTCCCAGACAGAAGAAAGATGGGGGTTGCAGAGTCATTCTGGACCTCACAAACTTAAATTCATATGTTCAGTATAGGCATTTAAAAAGTACACCTTCAACATTGTACCACAGTTGTTATCACAAGGCTGCTATATGGCTACTATAGACCTAAAACAAACAAAAAAAAGATGCCTTATTATTCAGTACCAATTCATCATTATCGCAGGTACTTTAAATTAATTGGATGGGTCAGCTGAGGCAATTTAAAGAATTACCTAATGGGTTAACTTCAGCTCTCAGGCTGTTCACAAAATTATTGAAACCAGCACTGGTGTTACTGAGGGCTCAGAATCACATTGCAATGGCTTATCTAGAGGATATGTTAATTGTAAATGCCACTCAGGAGACAGCTGAAGAACTGGTTTCAGCAACCATAAGCCCATTTGAAAGGCTAGGGTTTCTGTCCATCCATCAACATCTAAGTTACAGCCATCACAAACAATTGAATATTTGGGGTTTGTTATTAATTCAGTTGATATGTTAGTAACTTTGCCAACAGATAAGGTTGGGGATATTACAAATGCCTATAATTGTCTCGCTGAGAGACCTTATCCCTCCATCCGAGAAGAAGCTATGGGTATTGGTAAAATGGTAGCAGCATTACTGCTGTCGAGTTTGGACCTCTGCATTATCAAAGTCTGCAAGAGCCAGCAAACAAGCACTAAAAAAAATTTAAAAAGCAAAAAAAAAGCGTGCAGGTCATTTTGATAGGTCCATGCAGTTACCAACTAAAGCTTTAGCTGAATTGCAATGGTGGATTCTCAATGTTGCACAAGCTACTAGAAAATATTTTGGTTCAGCAACCTTCAGTGGTATTATAAACTGATGGGAGTGCTCTCGGATGGGGAGCTAAGGACAGCACCACCAGTTGTGGGGGTCGATGGACTGTCCAAGACGATTAATTCTCCAAACACATTGTATCAATTATTTGGAGTTATTGGGGGCGTTTTATGCATTGATAGCTTATTGTTCTACAATGAATGACTTACATGTTCAATTATAAGTAGACAATACCACAGCTGTGGGAGAGACAATATTGTGGCAGACAACAGATCACGAAGGTTCAATGACAATACAGAATGGATGTTAAATCCAGAGGTTTTCAAAAAGATTGTCAGTCGGTATGGGTACCAAATATTGATCTGTTTGCATCCAGATTAAATCTCCAGTTGCCTAAATATGTCTCATAGGAGCCAGACCCAGGAGCAGTAGTGGTGGATGCGTTCTCGCTACATAGGGGAATTATAGTCTTCTATGTTTTCCTCATTTTGCCTGATTAGGCAATGTCTCACCAACATAGAGCAAGACTCCAACGCAGGCGTTTGGTGGTTCCAAACTGGTCTACACAGCCATTGTTCCCATTGGTGCTCAGAATGATGACTCAGCCATTCATGACAATCCCCAGCTGCAGTAATTTGTTAGTACATCCAGTAACAGGAGTAGTCATCCATTACATGATCGTATTAATTGTTAATCTGCAGGTTCTGATGGACTGTCGGATAGGACCATGGATGATATAACTGCAGCTTGGAGAGATAGCACTAAGAAACAATATATGTCTCATAAGGAAATGGGAAATCTTTTGTATACAGTCAGATATATTTTATCATACTGCAAACATATCGGATGTATTGGAGTTCCTTGCTATGTTGCACCTGAGTTATAGTGCCATTAATAGTGCTCGGAGTACTTTGTCCTCCTATTTAGGACAATTTTCAGAAAGACAATCTATCGGGTCTCATCCGTTAATATCCCGATTTATGAGAGGAATTTTAATAAAAATCCTACCCAACCCAGATATACAGAAATCTGGGATGCCAGTATAGTTCTCACATTGCTTCGGCAGTGGGCTCCAATTACGTCACTGTCTTTTCAGAAGTTAATATTTAAAGTGGTTATGCTCATGCCATTAGTATCAGCACAATGAGTACAAACATCATAAATGTTGCGGTTAGATTGTATGCAGTTGTCTGTGGATAAAATTACTTTTTATGTCTATGATCTAAGCAAGCAAAGCAAGCCAGGAAAGGCTGGAACCAAGGATATCTTTAAAGCATACATTGTCGACCAAACATTGTCTGTGGTTAAGCATCTGACTCAATATATTGAAGTAACTAAGGGTCTCCGAGATTATGAGACACCAATGCTCATTACCCGCAAAAAACAAAAACAAAAAAAAAAAAAACCCAAAAAAACAAAAAAAAACATATAAAAAATAAAAATTAAAATTAAAATTAAAAAAAAAAAAGTTGCAGTACAAACTATTTCTAGATGGTTAAAACAGGTTCTGTATTTAGCTGGAGTTCACACTCATGTGTTTAAATCTCAACTCCACAAGGGCGGCATCAATGTCCGCGGCGAAGGCGCAGGACGTGCCGCTCGACCAAATTCTAGAGGCCGCAGAATGGTCTAAATAAGTAATTTTTTCTAGATTTTATGATAAACCTGTTGTCACAATGCCAGGGTTTGCACATGCTGTGTTGTGTTCTGTTCAATTTGTTTGCTTTGTTTCATATCATTTGTTTCATATCATTTGTTGTAATTTTGCCCTGGGATAGAGGGGTTATTACTTTCCTTGTTATTATTATTATTATTATTATTATTATTATTATTATTATTATTATTATTATTATTATTAACATAGTTATTGAATAATTTGAAGCAATGTTCAATATATTATTTATTCACTACTGTGTCAACTGAAGCAGTGTGTCGTATGGAGTGAATCTACGGCATAAAAATCACAGAGCTTTAAAATCTTCACGTAGTCATTCACGTGACTCTGAAGTAAAAGTAAAATAGTAAGATTAAATGAGAACTTACCTGTTTGAAGTTTGATCTTTATTTTATGAGGAGTTATGATGAGGGATTACGTGCCCTCCGCTCCCGGCCCTCATAATCTAAAGATTCATCTGGTAGTTCTAGTCTTTTGTAAGCCTTACTATCTTACTTCGGCTATTAGTTTCTGTGTTTATCACGCCGCTGCTTTGAAATATGACGTGCATGCGCCTGGCGGGGCTTCTTCACGTAATCCCTCATCATAACTCCTCATAAATTAAAGATCAAACTTCGAACAGATAAGTTCTTATTTAATCTTACTATTAAACACTCTTGACCTTCTTGATCCTTGAGGAGATTGCTGTTTGCATTTGGTATTGATTCATACATGCCTTCCAAAACTCATATGGTCATTAATTATTCTTCCTCTCTATCATTTTTACTCACTCCAATTAAAATAAAAATTACAAACTTGCAACAAATGTGGAAACAGTGAAATGTCTTGTAGCTGGTGTTGCCAAAACTGTTTTGTTTCCAAGCAGACTTCTTTCAGCAGTGTTTGTCTTCAAATACAGTTACTTGATGCAACCCTGAAGACAACTAAAGCATGAAGGGAACAATTATGGTTCCTGGATCAATAATACATCGGTTACATAATGCTTCCAGCAGTTCAGCTGATGCAGGGAGCAGTTAGATGAAGTGATGTATATGGAAACTGATGAACAGGGAAAACACAGATAGACACAATATGCTGGAGTAAATTAACGGACCAGGCAGCATCTCTGGAGAGAAGGAATGGGTAAAGTTTGGGGTCGAGACCCTTCTTCAGTAAAATGTCACCTGAAATGTCACCCATTCCTTCTCTCCAAAGATGCTGCCTGACCTGCTGAGTTACTGTAACATTTTGTTTCTATCTTCGGTACAAACCAGCATCTCCAGTTCCTTCCTAGGCAATACACATTTTCTTTTTTAAACTAGAATAAAATGAAACAAGAAAACATGTCCTGTTAAAGGCATTTGCAATAGATATTATGTAGACAGACAAACATCATACATTTTTAGCCAAGAAATTGAGGGTTTGTGCTTCACAAACCTTCTCCCTTAAGGCAGCATAGTGATGCATCTGGTAGAGCTGCTGCCTCACAAGCTGCTGCCTCACAGAGACCTGGTTTTGATCCTGACCATTGATGTGTCTGTCTGGAGTATGCAACTTCTCTCTGTGGCCCTGTGGATTTCCTTTGGGTACTCAGGTTTCCCCAACAAGCGAAAGATCTGCGGGTTTGTAGATTAATTGGCCTCTGTAAATTGCCCCTAGTGCGGATGCGAAAGTGGGATAACATAGAACTAGAGTGAACGGTGATGAATGTTCAATGTGGACAGTGCCTATTTCAATGCTGTATCTTTCAATCAATCAAAATTTACGCACACAGAAAATGAATATGAATTCAAGTGTCTACCTGGGGCTCTGCAGATGTAAAATGGAACCTTCATTTTGTTCACTCCACAACAGAAAATTGGTCTATCACTTACTGATTTGTAAGGTACATCATATGAAATGGGAATAACAGATAGCTTCATTTTGTGCTGGGCTGCCCTTGTATTCTTCTGATTTCCCTAGGCCCTCAACAACATTCAGACTTAAATTAGACTAGGGAGACAACTAGCTTCATGGTTAAGCTGAGAAAGAAGGACAACAACTGGAAGCATTTTGTCTTTCAACGTGCATAAGGTGATGCTTCTGCAGGGAGGGAAAATGATAACAGAGTGCAGAAAATCCCAATGGAAAGCAAACCTGGCTGTTACTCACCCCTACCCAGACAAGCCTTCCTCTCACACACAATGTACCAGGCATATTCTCTGAGCAAGAATGTAGAGATTTCTATTTATATTTACAGTGCATTCAGAAAGTATTCAGACTTCTTCACTTTTTCCACATTTTGTTACTGACAGCCTTATCCTAAAATGGGTTACATTTATTTGTTTTTAATCATCAATCTACACCCAATGCCCTATAATAAAAACACATAAACAGGTGTTTAGAACTTTTTGTAAAGTAATTAAAAAGAAATAACAGAAATGTCACACTTACATTAGTATTCAGACCCTTTACTCAGAACTTTGTTGAGGCTCCTTTGGCAGCGATTACAGTCTCAAGTCCTCTTGGGTATGATGCTATAAGCTTGGCACACCTGTATTTGGGTAATTTCTCCCATTCTTCCCTATAGTTCCTCTCAAACTCTGTCAGGTTGGATGGGGAGCATCAATGGGGGCGCTGGAGGAAGGAGATGGCAGCCCTGCCGGCAGTCTGTTCATTTTTTCATAATTTTTGTTATTTTTAGCATTTATTTAAAGTTTGTTTTAATGTTCTTCTGTTTGTTTTATGTGTGTGGGGGTGTGGGGGGGGGGGGTCGGGGGAAACCTTTTTTTCAAGTTCTTACCTTCCCGGAGATGTGATCAATTTTCAGATCACATTCTCCGGGCTCTGCGGCCTACCATCACTAAAGCTGGAAGCCGCCTCGGACTGTCGTGAGCCCGACCGCGGGGCGCGGACTTACCATCGGAGCGGATCCCTTGCCTGGGATCGCTCTCACCGCGGCCTAGGGCTCACAGTCTCGGGAGAGGCTAGCCAGGAGCTCCAACACCGCAGGAAGGTCGTCCAGCCCCTACGCGAGGTTTGATCGCCCGACGCGGGGGAGCTGACATCTCCCCGATGCAGGAGCTGAAAGCCTCGACGCGGAGGGCCCGAATGCTGCCGGCTACGTGACTCAAGACCGTCCCATCAAAGTGGAGCATGAGGCCTCCGACTAAGGAAGAACAACAAGGGAAGGACTAGAACATTATTTTCGTCTTCCATCACAGTGAGGAATGTGTAGGAGTCACTGTGATGGATGTTTATGTTAAAATGTGTTTTTTAAAATTAAGGTATGTCTTACATTTATCGAGCATTTATGTACATGTAGCAAATATTTATCCCATCTGTCTTTCGAGATATTTATAGATAATTCTTGTTCCCAGTCTCTTCTGATTGCATCAGACGGTGGTACTCTATGTTTACAATTATATTATCCAAATATGATATTAAATTAGTAGAATCCGCCTTTCTGTTCATAGCTTTATCTAGTATATCTGAAGTCAAAGTTTTATGTTCTTTTGTATGTTTTTTCAAATAGTCACGGATTTGAATATATTTAAAGTACTGATTACTTTTCAGGTTATATTTAAGTTGTAGTTGCTGGAATGATAAAAGATTTCCCATTTCATCCATTTCTCTAAAGGTTTTAATTCCTATTCTTTCCCAGTGTGTAAACGTTTTATCGATAATAGATGGTTTAAATGATGGATTATTAACAATAGGAGAGAGACGCGATCGATTTCTTAATTTGAATGTTAATTTTATTTGTTTCCACATTCGTGTTGTACTATGAATAATTTGATTTTTCTTGTATATTGTATTATTCAGTTTTATCTGTGGAGAGAAGGATCGCTCCTATATTAAAAGGAGAGCAGTCCTCTCTCTCCATTGCGATCCAATCTACCTGTTGGGCAGAAATGTCCAACAAGTAAATTATATTTTTAGTATTCGTTGCCCAGTGATAGTACAGAAAGTTGGGTAGTGTCAGTCTGCCAAATTCCTTAGGTTTACACAGGTGTCTGCTTTGAATTCTATGGGACTTATTTCACCATATGAAATTTGTGATATCAGAGTCAAGTTTTACATAGATTATATTACTCAAAAACTAAATTGAATAAAATATTTCCAAATGTCTCACCCATCTGTGATAAATGCTTATCTCAAGATACAACTATAACACACTCTTTTGTCTTTTGCATAAAACTTCAGATGTTTTGGAATGATATTTTTGAAATTTTTACAGAAGTATTTAAAACAGAAATGAACCCCAACGCAGAATTGATTATCTTTGGAACAATGGAGACCGGCTCTGAGCTGACTTCATTCAAAGAGTTTCCTTAATTACGGCTTAATAACGGCAAAAAAACATATTAAAATTCTGGAAAAATGCACCAATGCTTAAAATGTGGATTTCAAACATGTCTGAATTGTTACACCTAGAAGGTATGAGATTCGTCCTAGCAGGTAATTCAGATCAATTCTTAAAGATTTGGTCTCCCTTTATCGATTTATTACAAGCATATGGTGCAGCATAATCCTGAAAATAAACCGTTTCAGAACCAGGTGAGGGGTGCGCAAAGATACGAAGTAGGTATATCCATTTCATTTTATTCTCCTTTTATTATCCTTTTTGTTTTACTTTCTTGTTACTTTTTTTTAAAAAATATATCTCTCCTCCTTTCTCTCTTTTTCTTGTACATTTCATGAACTATCACTTTCACCACTTTACCTAACTTTCTTTTTCTCTCTTTTTGCTTGTATTACTTTTTTATTATTAAATTCAAAAACAAGAAGTTGTATATGAAATGTATTATATTATTCTTAATGTACCCTATTGCATTGTGGCTTCCGCCTGGCCACTCTACCATAAAGGCCTGATTGGTGGAGTGCCGCGAATATAGTTGTCCTTCCGGAAGGTTCTCCCATCTCCACAGAGGAACTCTGGAGCTCTGTCAGAGTGAACATCGGGTTCTTGGTCACTTTCCTGACCAAGGCCCTTCTCCCCTGATTGCTCAGTTAGGCCGGGCGGCCAGCACTATGAACAGTCCTGGTGGTTACAAAGTTCTTCCATTTAAGAAGGACGGAAGCCACTGTGCTCGTCCGGACATGCAATGTTGCAGAAATTGTTTTATTCCCTTCCCCAGATCTGTGTGCGACAGAATCCTGTCTCGGAGGTCTACGGACAATTCCTTAGTCTTCATGGCTTGGTTTTTTGCTCTGACATGCACTGTCAACTGTGGGACCTTATGTAGACACGTGTGTGCCTTTCCAAATCATGTCCAATCAATTTAATTTACCACTGGTGGGCTCCAATCAAGTTGCAGTGACTACGTGAAGACCTCGCCAGCACGCATGAGCGACATATCGTCTACCGCATTGCGCAACGACAGGCTGGGGAAGCGTTGCTCCATCAGCGGTAAGTTTCAAACCTGAAGGTAAGTTTTTCAACTTAATTCCAGGTATGTTTTCTCCTTGCAGGAAGCTCTTACAGAGTTCCTGCTGGAGATATATCGCAGAATCCCCCAAACCGCGGGGAAATCCCGGTTGCGAAAATCGCGGGATGCCCGGCTCGAGGGGAGGGAAACCCAACCACAGACTTTGCGGGGAATCCCGTCTTCAGGGACCGTGAGGGAATCCCAGCTGTGGAAACCGCGGAGATTGGAAACCGCGGGGAACCCGGAACAGCAAGGAGAGTCAAGCCGCGGGGTGAACCCAACTCAGGGAAAACCGGCCGCAGGGACCATGGGAAGATTCTGGCCGCAGGATGAACCTGGCCCGGGGAAATCCGGCCACGGGGACCGCAGGGAAGGCAAATTACATGGTGAGCCCGGCTCCGGGAGAGCCAGCCGCGGGGTCCACGTGGAGGGCAAACCGCGGGGTAAACCCGGCTCGGGGAAACTCGGCCTCGGGGACTGCGTGGAAGACAGAAGCTGCGGGATGAACCCGGCTCGGGGAAACCCGGCCGCGGGGACCGTGTGGAAGACCAACCTGCAGGGTGAACCCGGTTCGGAGAAACCTGGCCGCGGGGACCGTATGGAAGACACGGCTGCGGACCGCAGAAGTGCGGATAGCCGTTGGCATTTTTTCAGACTCTGGCAGCCCGGTGAGGTTCAACGGAGTCTGAAAGGCCTGGGCAGGCCAGGAGGGTCCCCCTCCGACATGGGTACGTCCTCGGATGTTTTGTACCCATATGGATAGCATCCATAGAGCACTCATCCCACTGATGCTCCATCCTGATATGGTCCATGGAAGGGCATATCAGCGGAGGTATACCGCCGCGGATAAGCCCGGAGAATCGGCAGGGTCCGGGCTGGAAGATTCACCGCCTGCGGATAACGACAGTAGCTGTTTATCTCGTATGGAGCGGAAGACTCGGAGGTATGTCCAGGGAACATACTGGAGTACAAGCGTGAGGTTCCAGAAATTTCTGGCATGGCATCAAGACCTTCGCTAACGAAGAAACCTGGAGGCCAGAATTCCCTCATGAAGCAGCAGCCACCTCACGCCACATCATTACAAGAACAGGTGCTGGCTGTGAGATACCATGCAGCTGCAAAATTGTTCCTGAAAGGACCAGCAGTGAACAGCACTATGTGGGGGTACAATGCACACTTCAAAATGAACTGCTTCCAGAAGAACGCCATCGGACCTGCCTTAAATTCCAAATTTGCAGGCTCAAGTAAGGCCAGCAATGTCCAGCCGCTGAATCCTCTCTTCAGGAAACCTGCCCAAACAGGTAAGACCCAAATGAAGAATCAAAGCTGTCCGGCTTATTAAGGTACCATGGCAACAACACACCCCACGCCTCTATCGACAGCAAGCGTTTAACTGAAGCTGATGGCAGCTTCAAAGCTGGGCACAGATCTTTCAGGCCAAGGCCTAAATTGGTCTACAGGGAAAATTGGGTCCACGCACCCCAGCAATCCTACTCTCCAAATCTGGGACGGAAATAGAACCCGCACCAGGGGCCTTTGGGCTTACCACAAGACCACCAATAACCATGAAGGTAGGTGGGTCTGGTTCTTTCCGAAATATAAGGTAAGTGGACCATTTACAAGTTGGTAAATTTACACTTGTTTTATGCATATGATCTATTTATAAACTAAAAGAAACATGAGATCAGTTTTATATTGCACAGTACACAAGCGAGACAGTTGCCTTGCAAGACAGGCCCGCAGTTGCGGCCCGCTCATTGTCACAATGGAAGATACCGGTTCAACTCGCGTGTGCAGTATAGACATTTCTGAATAGGAAACTTCATTACTGTCTAACAACAGGGCTCACCGGAGGTATATAAATTTAGCTGGATGGGGCAATGATACAGTCAAAAGCATTGCAAAATGCGCTAACTTCAGCTCCCAGGCTATTTACCAAATTATTAAAACCAGTACTTCGACTGCTAATAAAAATATTGTTATGGCCTATCTGGATGATGTCCTAAAATGCTGTATTTTGCCAAATTAGTGGTATCAGCCACAAAATATATTTCAGAAATTGGGCAAGTACCATGTAGGTCATTGCTACCAGACCTATGCTATTCCCAGCTGAAACTATCAAAGTCACCATGGTGGACAAACAGTATTTAGCATTGCTCCACTAACCTTCATCAGTAACTCTTCAGTTAATTACTAACTGATGCTATTGCTCAAAGATGGATAATCACTAATACCATCTTTAGTTACGGAGGCGGATAGGTTTGCATGAGTTACCAATTGTTCCGTTATAAGATATCAACTACCTATACACACTAGGTGCATTCTGTGGATTAAAGGTTTGTGCGAATATGCATAATCTGCATGCTCAAGTCTAACTTGATACACTCTGGTGCTGTATATGTTAATCACATGGGTGCAATCAAGTCAAAGTATCCGGTGATAGTTTACCTAACTTCATTTGGCATTGGTGTATCATCATGGAAACTCAATGACAACACAGAATGGATGTTGGATCGCAAGTATTTAAGGACATTGTGGGCTCGATGGAACACCAAAAGATCGAGATATTTGCATCCAGGCTCAATCATCAGTTGCAAAATACGTGGCATATCAGTGGCGATGAATGCATTCTCACTACACTGGTGAGGAATGTTCTTTTGTGTTTTGTACCTCATCAGACGGGTAATGCAAATTCAGCAATTTCCCGCTTCAGGTATTTTCATAGTGCCTGACTGGCCTATACAGCCATGGTCCACGCTGATGTTGGGAGTGATGATAGAACCTTTTATGGTTATTTCCAGGCAAAATTGCTGGTTAGCCGTGACTCGGGAAACCATCCTCTGCATAACATAATCAATTCATTGACTTGCAGACTGGGAAGACCGTTCCTGCGGCACGGATTGTTAAACCAAACCATGGATGTGCTCACTGCAATTGCAGGGATAGCACCAAATAAGCAGTACTTCCTCATAAGGAGATGGTAAGTATTTTGTTTTATACTATTATTACATATAATTCGGCACGGATGACTGACATCTTGAAGTTCAGTTCTATATGGGGTTTGACAATCATTAATAAAGTGCCATTTACTGTGCCCAATGTGCCTTCTCATCATATTGGCTGCGGGGAACAGAATCTACTCTGTCGGATCTCACTTTCTGATATCTAGATTATGAAGGGTATCTTCAACTCGAAACCTCCCAGGCCAGATATGCAGAGATATGGGATGTTAACATTGGAACATCCCTGTCCTTGGTCAAACTCACTTGCCAAGTGGTTATGCTCATGACGCTGAGTTCAGCGCAACGGGTCCAGTCTTTGCATAGCCGTGACCGGACAGGATGATTATTTCTGCAGGCAAAGTAACATTTATGTTTATGACTTAATCAGCAGAATGCACCAGGGACATCAGGTCTCAAACTAGAATTGTTGGCATATCCCATGGACCTTCAGTTGTGTGTGGCCACACATCTACACCAGTATGTTAAGGTCACTAGAGCCTTAGAGACTCTGAACTAGCTATGATTGTTAGTCACATAAAGCCTCATAAGAAAATGTAACTACAGACCATCTCCAGGTGACATACTGACCTACTGAACTACTGACATTCAAGTCTCATTCCACTTATATCAGCAATATCAACAATATCAGCAGCAGGGGATGGACATTTCGCGGGACCACATCCTAGCGGTTGCAGGATGGTCAAACGGACGATCTTCCAATCTTTTTAGGAAAAAATCCTTTGCCAGAACGGGGGTATTTGCCAACTCTATATTAGGTCTGTTTTATAGTTTCTTCCGGGTTGAGGGAGGTTAGTATTATCATTATTTGTCCATTAATAGCATCAACATGTCTATATCTATGTCATTTCTGAATGCATTATTAATAGTCACTCTTCACTGATGCAGTGTGTGATGCATGGACTCGTCTCCAGGCATGAAATCACAGAGCTTTGAAATCTTCACGTATTCACTCACGTGACTCCGAAGTAAAATAGTAAGATTAAACGAGAACTTACCAGTTTGAAGTTTGATCTTTATTTTATGCGGAGTTACATTGAGGGATTACGTGCCCTCCTCTCCCAACGTTCTATTATAATGATCAACTGGCATTTTATTTCTCTTATCTTATATTTAGTCAACTTTTGTTATCTGTGATTTCACACCGCTGCTTTGAAGAATGTCACGCATGCGTGCTGGCGGGATCTTCACGTAATCCCTCAATGTAATCCCTCATAAAATAAATATCAAACTTCAAACTGGTAAGTTCTCATTTCATCTTACTATTTTGAGTGTTATGGCAAAGGGTATGAATACTTATGTCAATGTGATACTTCAGTTATTTTTTCTAATTACTTAACAAAAATTACTAAACACTTGTTTCCACTTCTTCATTCAGGGGTATTTTGTGCAGATTGATGTTAAAAAAAGAATTTAATCCATTTTAAAATAAGGCTGTAACGTAACAAAATTGGGAAAGAGTGAAGGGGTCTGAATACTTTCTGAATGCACTGTATGTCTTGGGATGCCAAGCAAGAAATATGATTGTATGTTAGCCGGATATGTTCTGAAGGTACGTGTGAGCTATTGGCAAGCATTGTGGATCAATACAAAAGGTAGCAAAGGTATGTGAGGGAACATGTGGAGATTATTGAGTTTGAAACATGTTGTGGTAGTCAGGTGCAAACATGGTCCATATCACCTGCAAATAGAACAGGGTGCCTTTACATGTCATTTCCAGGCTCTTGATAAGGTGAACTGCAAATGAAACCGATATGTTAAGGTAGCAACCACCTGCTCGTTGCTAATGAGGGACCTGGCTCTGCCCATGTCTATAGTTATACACTGCTGTGCAGTATTGTAAATTCTCCTGGATGTGTCACAAACTATCAGACTGCAATTTAAAAGATGCACAAAAAAACACAAGACACAACATGATGACCTATTCTCACTTCCTTTTTCTGGTTTTCAAAATAAATGCCCTGTTAAAAAATATGGTACATCACCTAATGGTGTTGTGTTTTTAAAAAGTAAAAAAAAACATGCAGTTAGAGAGTGAATAGAGTTAACATTTATGGTCGATAGCCTGTTATCAAGTAATTGACTTGAAATATATAAATTATTCTCTCCAAAGATGCTGCCTGGCTTGCTAAATATCTCCAGCATTGTCTATGTTTATCTTATCATTAATATGCTATATTAAGCCTAAAGCCATCATACCTAATTGGAATTAAACTAATTAACTTTGCTTCAAATTTAAGGCCAGAGATAATTAACTCAACAAAATGAAATACAAGTAAACAACATTTAAACTATTTTTTATTGTAACTGTGTTTTTTAAGCTGTTTGTCTCAACTAACATGTCAATTACAAAGTTAGCAACTGCTTCTGTGAGCAATATTTTCTGCACCTTGGAGGAAGGTAAACAATGTACTGCCAAACTACATATATTCATTATTGAGGAGTTTCAGAAACTGCATCAATGCCATATGCCTATAGTGCTTACACATTTCACCGACAGCAACACCTCTTTTGTGTTAGTGGTAGTTCCATACATTGGGGTTCAAAATCTGTTTACCCCATGTAATCTAGTCTAGGGCAATATAAAATTCCTCATGTCTTTGTGCAGCAGTGTTCACGTCATTACCCAGGAAGTGATCGGGTGACTTTCAATCAATGAAAATTGAATACAACCTTGACCACTTGCCCAACTGCACTTTCCTTCCGATATTTACATTTAGTTATCGATCCCACCAAATAGTGTTAAATCCCTATTCACCATGTAGAATGAATTGTCCTGCCTCAGAATTAATGCCAGAGACAGAGTGGAGGTCCCCATGGCTATCCCATTGATTCAAGGTGGATTTCTGGGTTCAGATTTATGTTCTAATCCATACACTGATCACAAAGCTATCAAGTGTATTAACATAAGATGTGCTTTTTGATGGAATGGCATGATACCACCTATAGAAAGTTGAAAGTCATTATTTAATTTTGTGACACGTAATGCAACACATCGTCACAATGTAACATGGGTACACAAAGGCTGGAGAAACTCAGCGGGTGCAGCAGCATCTAAGGAGCGAAGGAGATAGGCGACGTTTCAGGTCGAGACCCCTCTTCAGACTGGTCAGGGATCAGGGAAACGAGAGATATAGACGGTGATGTGGATAGATAAAGAACAATGAATGAAAGATATGCAGAAAAAGTATCAATGATAAAGGGAACAAGCCATTGTAAGCTGTTTGTGGTGTGAAAATGAGAAGCTGATGCGACTAGGGTGCGGGAGGGAGATAGAGAGAGAGGGAATGCCAGGGCCCAAGGGCTGAGGGAGAGGTGGGAAGGGGAGGAGACAGCAAGGGTTAACAGAATTGAGAAAATTCAATGTTCAAGCCCAAAGGATGCAGATTCCCCAAGCGGAATATGAGGTGCTGTTCCTCCAACTTGCGGTGTTGCTCACTCTGGCCGTGGAGGAGGCCCAGGACCGAGAGGTCGGACACGGTCACAATGTAACATGTATTTTTATTAATCGTGCATACCAGAACTATTTTGTCTATCAACAAAATACCAAGCCTAGGTGATAGGGCAATTCTTTAGACATGTACTTTCACAAGGAACAATATTTTAGTTGTGAAACAGATTTTACAAAAACTTTGTTTGCTAACCTAAATGTTAAACCCAGTGCTAGTAGCTCCAGTTTTTGTATGCTTTCTCTGAATTTAATTCAATCGTGGAGATATACTCCTAGACTATTTTCTTTAATCCCAGCATTGTGTCTTTCTATTTCAATAAAGTTTATAATCTACTCCCAAAATGTGAAAATTACTTTCAGTGTCTATAATCTTCGTTTGTGTGCTTAAATAATACCCACAACCTTCTTCTTTCATAAGTATTGCACATATCAGGATAACAGAGTGAAACAATACACCCATTTTGATTTATAGTTTCATTTCTGTTATGTCAATTGACATAGTTTTGTCATCTCCTAACCATCAGGCTTATGGCTGTTATCCCTGAATTGTATTTAGTTTTTTTCCAGCAGTTCCACAAATAACCATTGCCGATGTCCTCTTTGTGGATCAGCTTGATCCTAATTTTTCGAACAAAGAATGGGTCGACTGGGCTTAAATTTAGAAGGATGAGAGAAGATCTTATAAAAACATGTAAAATTCTTAAAGGTTTGGACAGGCTAGATGCAGGAAAAATGTTCCCGATGTTGGGAGAGACCAGAACCTGGAGTCACTATCTAAGAATAAGGGTATATTTGGGACAGAGATGAGGAATTTTTGTTTTACCCAGAGAGTTGTGCATCTGTGAAATTCTCTGCCACAGAAGGCAGTGGAGGACAATTCACTGGATGTTTTCAAGAGAGAGATATTTAGCTCTTAGGGTGAGAGAAATCAAAGGATATACGGAAAAGACAGGAACAGGGTACTGATTTTAGATGATCAGCCATGATCATATTGAATGGCTGTCTCGAAGGTCCGAATGGCCTACTGCTGCACCTATTTTTCTATGTTTCTACAATGCAGAAATCAGTATGATCCCTGGATCAGATTCCAAGCATCACTCTGAATTCAGCGCCGAGTCCCAGAAATATCCTGAGCTAAAAGGTCCGGTGCATTTTGAATCCGTTCCTTCATCTTTTGTCAGGGATGGCTGGCACATGGAACACAACAGCAGCAGCAATTTTTGGTCAACACATCCAGAAGTTCACCATGTCAAGGACCTAGAATACCATGAGAGAACCAATGGCTCTGCAAACATGCACAATCTACAAAGTGCAAGAGTGGAAGAGTGAGAGATTAATCTTTTCTCGTAATATTAACAATTCACAAAAAAACATCATGAAACTGAAATTCACAGAACAGTAAAGACAAGGACTCCAAATGTCCATTTTCATGCAAAAAGTTTTGGAAATGCTAAACAATCAAAAACTATTGAGTAGGAAAATATTAGAAGTGATGTCATAGAAGGAGATGTCAGAGAGTAATGGTGGATGGCTGTTTGTCAGGTTGGAAGCCGGTGACCAGTGGGGTGCCTCAAGGATCTGTGTTGGGTCCACTGTTGTTTGTCATGTACATCAATGATCTGGATGATGGGTGGAAAATTGGATAAGTAAGTATGCAGATGATACTAAGATAGGTGGTGTTGTGGATAATGAAGTAGATTTTCAAAGTCTACAGAGAGATTTGGGCCATATGGAAAAGTGGGCTGAAAGATGGCAGATGGAGTTTAATGCTGATAAGTGTGAAGTTATCTTGGCAGGACAAATCAAAATAGGACGTACATGGTAAATGGTAGGGAATTGAGGAATGTTGTGGAACAGAGAGATCTAGGAATAACTGTGCATAGTTCCCTGAAGGTGGAATCGCATGGAGATGGGGTGGTAAAGAAAGCCTTTGGTGTGCTGGCCTTTACAAATCAGAACATTGAATATAGGAGCAGGGAAGTAATGTTAGAATTGTACAAGGCATTGGTGAGACCAATTCTGGAGTATGGTGTACAATTTTGGTCGCCTAATTATAGGAAGGATGTCAACAAAATAGAGAGAGTACAGAGGAGATTTACTAGAATGTTGCCTGGGATCCAGCAACTATATTACAGAGAAAGGTTGAACAAATTAGGTCTTTATTCTTTGGAGCGCAGAAGGTTAAGGGGGGACTTGATTGAGGTCTTTAAAATGATGAAAGGGATGGACAGAGTTGACGTGGATAAGCTTTTCCCATTGAGGGTAGGGAAGATTCAAACAAGAGGGCATGACATGCGAATTAAGGGACGGAAGATTAGGGGTAATGTGAGGGGGAACTTCTTTACTCAGAGGGTGGTGGCTGTGTGGAATGAGCTTCCAGCAGAAGTGGTGGAGGCAGGATCGATTTTAACATTTAAAAGTAAAGTGGATAGGTATATGGACGGGAAGGGAATGGAGGGGTATGGTCTGAGTGCAGGTAGATGGGACTAGGCGAAAACAAATGGTCGGCACGGAATGGAAGACTGAGTTACGTGGTCACAAACAAACAGAGATCTACACCAGTGGAAACTTGCTGTGTCCTGTTGGTCTTACATGTTCCCAAAACTTCAATCAATATATCTTTAAGTATGTTTTATCCCAGTGCTTTATACTTTTGAGGCAAACAAACAGTCATGTTGGATTCCAGTGTTAATGTGGCTTTATACATACTCACACGTACAATTAATCATGCAGTACTTAACATTGGCTTGAACCATTTGACCGGGATGTTCAATTTTCTTTGTAATGTTCTATATAGGGTCTGTTCCCATAGTGTGCAATTCTGAGATACAAAGAAAATTATTAATCAAACGAAGTCAGTGGAGAGAGAAGTCCTGGAGCTTGTGTCTTTCCATGTGTAAACCCATGGCAAATGTATTCCAGTTGAAGTATATATCTTAATCTAACAAATAAACCTGTGTTCCCCTACTTGGACAACAATTGAGATTGGGACCTTGTATCATCAGAAAACAATGTCAAACAACTGACACCAATACCATACAGACAAAGAGTGGTGGGTGTGAGGGATCATGATCACATATACATTTTGTAAACTCTTTCCAAGAGTAGAAAGGTGAGACATTTAAAACAAGAACAAAGGGCGACTGGAATTGCAATTATTAATACTTAACAAACTTTCACTTTAAAAGTACAACCTGTTCAGCACATAGGTACTGCAGTCACGAAACGTTGATCTGATCAGTCAGCAGAAGTCATGCTTCAGCATATTGTTGGCAGATTGATCATCGGGACAGTCCATGAGGCTCAGCCTGCAGCATGGAGCATGCATTAGAGGGAAGTTACCATAACATCAACATAAAGTCTATCAGTATAGAATAGGGAAAACTGGCCTTTTGTCACTTCTTAAATTCTTGGATCAACTCTTACACAAGTGACAGAAATTCAATCTCCAACCTATCATGAGCAAATGTAAATAACTAATAGGAAATGTCAGCCCCACGTATCTTAATTTAAAAGGTAAGCTTTGTATTTATTTTAACGCATCTTTATTTTTTAATTAATGTTTGAAACTTGAACCTTAATAAATAAAGTATTGATCTTTTTAATTAATTTGTAAAGATTTCTGACCATCGATGACATCTCAACAATGTTCAATAGCCCTTAATACAGCAATGAATGAATGAATGAATAAGCTTATAGGACAAGTATTCACATACAAGGAATTTCCCTTGGTGCTCCGCCCGCACATGACATACAGTGACAGTTAAGAATGATACACAAAACATTAAACATTAACGGTGGACCGTTGGATCCCATCCCCTCAACCCGTGGTTGCGGGGGGGGGGGGGGGCAGAGAGGGGGGGGGCAGAGAGGGGGGCAGAGAGGGGGGGCAGAGAGGGGGGGCAGAGTAGGGGAGGGCAGGGGGAGGAGGAGGATGGGGATGAGAGGGGAGGGGGACCAGAGGGGGGCGGGGGGGCAGAGGAGGGGAGGGGGGAGGGGGCAGAGAGGGGCAGAGAGGGAGTGGGGGCAGAGAGTGTGGGCCCCCTTCCCCCCTCCCCCCCCTTCCTACCCCCCTCTCCTCCTTCCCCCCTCTACTCCCCCTCTACTCCCCCTCCCCTCTCCCCCTCCTCACCCCTCTCCTCACCCTTTCCCCACATCTCCTCCCCCTCACTATCCCCCCCATCTCCTCCCCCTTTCTATCCGCCCACCCCCCCTCTCCTACCTCCCTCTACCCCTCCTTCCTCCACCCCCCTCTCTCCCCCCCTCTCTCCCACCCTCTTCCTTTGCCCCGGGGAGGGAGTAGAGACGGAGGGGGAGGGGGTAAAGGCCGCACCCACCCAGGTCGTAGAGCAGAATCCTTCCCACCATGCGCCGGGCTCGAGCTGGCGTGCACCGGAGCGATCTGAGGACGGTCAAAAGGAGTGGAGGGCCGGTCGATCGTGGCTTCCGCGAGGAGATGACCACCCACAAGTGTGACAGATGATCGGGCGGGAAAGACAGAGAGGAGGCCGTCCCCTGTGACGGCCGTCACATCTACTTTTCCACCCTGCTTGTCCACAACTGCCCTGCGATAGCGACTACCGCTGACATGTTGTAAAACTTCAAGGAGCCCAGCAGAGTGCATAGCACGATGGGTGGAGGAGCAGCTGGGCCACGTAACTCACAGCTCATGGTTGCGAGTCTCTGCGCAGCTTGCCGCGAGGAGCAGAGGCACTGTGACGTCATCCAGCTCGCTTCAGCTCGTTAACTTCAAAAAAGATGTCATATTGGTGAACAATTTTAGTAAAATACTCAGGAAATAATTAATCAAATTTACAGATGAGGGAATTTTTGAAATCTCTACTGGAATATTTAACATTTTCACCGTTACCACGTCGGGTTTTCGAGGTGATGTGAATCAATGAAAAAGTTCAAGCAAGGAAACATCCCCACAAGTAAACATCCAATATCAGAGTTTTATATTATAACAGATAATAAAACATTATTGATCAAACATGTGAATTAAATAAAATACCAGAGCAAAAGGAGGCTACAGATTTTTGGTTATTGAGTAGAGCTAATACTCGTGGAAAAAAACCTGTGTTTACGTCTGGCCGTGGCAGCTTTGACAGTCTGGAGTCACCTTCCAGAGGGAAGTGATTCAAAGAGTTTGTGGCCAGGGTGAGAGGGGCTAGAGATGATCTTACCCGCTCGCTTCCTGGCCTTTGCAGTGTACCAGGGACATGCAGTCAGGGAGGTAAGGCAGGCAGGTAGTAACTAGTGGGGCACAATGGCAGGCAGTAACTAGTGGGGTACCGCAGGGCTCAGTGCTGGGACCCCAGCTATTTACAATATATATTAATGATCTGGATGAGGGAATTGAAGGCAATATCTCCAAGTTTGCGGATGACACTAAGCTGGGGGGCAGTGTTCGCTGTGAGGAGGATGCTAGGAGACTGCAAGGTGACTTGGATAGGCTGGGTGAGTGGGCAAATGTTTGGCAGATGCAGTATAATGTGGATAAATGTGAGGTTATCCACTTTGGTGGCAAAAACAGGAAAGCAGACTATTATTTAAATGGTGGCCGATTAGGAAAAGGGGAGATGCAGCGAGACCTGGGTGTCATGGTACACCAGTCATTGAAAGTAGGCATGCAGGTGCAGCAGGCAGTGAAAAAAGCGAATGGTATGTTAGCTTTCATAGCAAAAGGATTTGAGTACAGGAGCAGGGAGGTTCTACTTCAGTTGTACAGGGTCTTGGTGAGACCACACCTGGAGTATTGCGTGCAGTTTTGGTCTCCAAATCTGAGGAAGGACATTATTGCCATAGAGGGAGTGCAGAGAAGGTTCACCAGACTGATTCCTGGGATGTCAGGACTGTTTTATGAAGAAAGACTGGATAGACTCGGTTTATACTCTCTGGAATTTAGGAGATTAAGAGGGGATCTTATAGAAACTTACAAAATTCTTAAGGGGTTGGACAGGCTAGATGCAGGAAGATTGTTCCCGATGTTGGGGAAGTCCAGGACAAGGGGTCACAGCTTAAGGATAAGGGGGAAATCCTTTAAGACCGAGATGAGAAAGACTTTTTTCACACAGAGAGTGGTGAGTCTCTGGAACTCTCTGCCACAGAGGGTAGTTGAGGCCAGTTCATTGGCTATATTTAAGAGTGAGTTGGATGTGGCCCTTGTGGCTAAGGGGATCAGAGGGTATGGAGAGAAGCTGGTACGGGATACTGAGTTGGATGATCAGCCATGATCATATTGAATGGCGGTGCAGGCTCGAAGGGCTGAATGGCCTACTCCTGCACCTAATTTCTATGTTTCTATGTTTCTATGTAAGGTAGGCAGAGCCTCACCTGTTATACTCCCAATGAAAATAGCTGTTAAGAAAAGTAAAGAAAAATAACAATAAAATAAATAAATATGAAGATTTTTCCACTGATCTGTGTTATAAATGTCATTTCTATAGGAATCTAATCATTTTTTATAGTCAAAATCACAAAATTTTCACAGCTCCGCTGCAAATACAGGAAGAGATGAGAGGTGAGAGAGCGACGAGCTGAGCCTCCCCTCTGATTGCGCAACCCCTCAGAAACTTGATGGAGCATGGGCAATAATCTTGTGCCTGTTACTATCTCTATGTATGTCACCAATGGAATGTTTGTAACCCCCTTCATTACATGTCCTTACCTTCCATATTCCAGGTAACGTATTTCACATATAAAAATATTAAATTTGTGCTCGCTGGTCTCACATAAAACTGCAATGTAAAAGCTCCAGGGGAGGCAGCGATCACATCTACCTCACAAGGGGGCGTGTCATGAGCCCAGTGGAGGAAGAGCGAGCATCAATTACATAGGCTCAGCCCACGGAATTGACGCTATCTCACTCTCCCTCCACGTTAGCTAGCTTCAGCAGCGGCAGCGCAGAACTGCTTTCCACCACTGGCAGCGCTGACTTTCCAGCCGCGGGCGGCATTGACCCATTGAACTTAACATTGCGGGGGTCACCAGCGTTGAATCTCGGCCCAATTCGGCCTGTGAACTTCAGAAGCCGCGGTCTCCGGTATGGAAGTTACTGATTCTGAGGCTCTGGGCCGTAGCGGCGACTGCAGAGGCCTCAATAGGCCCCGACCACGGGTAAACAGAGCAAGAGAACTGAACTTTCAAAGCTCAGTCCTCTTCCTCTGTTCACTAGTGGTCGGGGCCTGTTCAATTTTGGTGCCTTCCCTCACTGTGGGGGGATGTTTTTATGTTTAATGTTAAATTCTAAAGTGTTGTGTTTATCTTTTTTGTGTGCTGCATTGATAAGGCTAAATGATGTTAATAATATAAGAAATATACTAAATGGATTTCTGGGCTAGATTAGAAACATAGAAAATAGGTGCAGGAGGAGGCCATTTGGCCCTTCGAGCCAGCACCACCGTTCATTGTGATCAAGGCTGATCGTCCTCAATCAATAACCTGTACCCATGTGTTGTAAAGAATGCTTATATGAAATATGAAACATAGAGTAGTCATTGTGCAATCTGCCATTTGGATGGTGAATTTAAACTACCTCTATCAGGTTGATCTGATACTAGCCAGTGCCTCCCCAGCCATTGACCTCACCACACGTCACTGCAGTGTAAAGTTCATCAGTGGAGGGAAGGTTGCAGCCAATAACCTTCTCAGCTGATCGGATGATTTGCTTCAGCCTCTAGGTGCCGTGCTTGGTGACTGAGCCAAACCAGACTGCTGTCAAAAAGCAATTGGGCTGATATGGAGCCTGATTACAGAATCCCTCATCTGAGGCTTAGTTGCAACTCGAGGACGAATCTGCCTCAAGGGATAGCCACAACATGGGCCTCAATGATAATTACTAGAACTGCTGCAAAATGCTTGTGCAGTTATGGGAGAAATATGGATAGTAGTCCAAATTGAGAATAATCTGTTCTGTTATTTGTTGTCACTATTCCCTGATGTATAAATTATTAAGCTCATTTATATCAGAGAAAGAAACATGCTTTTCTACGAGATAAATAAATAGTTAAATCAGGTGTCCAGCGGGATTTGAATATCCCTGCATACAGTCTAATTCATAATGATGTTAAAAAAGTCAGCACATGAAACCATTAGGTACCTAAATGGTATGATAGTCTTTTTGACCTATGAAGGTTGAGGTGTAAGTATAAAATGTAGATGCAATTACATAAGGCTTTGGTGAGAGAATTACTGCAGTATCACAAAAACAGATAGATCAGTCCGCTTGGGTAAAAATATTGACGATGTAAAAAATCAGCCTCAATTTTATTAAATGGCAGAACCCCTACTCAGACGTTATGATTTTTTCCATTCTATCAAATTTCCCATTGGATTGTTCACAGGGACCTGGGATCCAAAACATCAGCTGTGCTGTTCAGTTTTTGATCCAAACAATTTCTTCCGACTATTCCTCACATACAAACGGTGTAATGTAGATAATTATACTTGCTTATAATTATAGTTGGCATCAATTATAAATTGTAAATCACTTGGGAATCTCAGCTCAATATTTTGGTTACTTTTTTATGGTTAAATTGCTGTTATTGCCAGATGGAGGACTACTATGGCATTTTTGAGAATTGGTACATTATTGCAGAGATGAAAATTTCATGGCCTGTGATTTATGTGAGCAGAATATGTTTCTTGGGAATGTGACACTAAGTGCTTATGTGGGAATTCCAGAAAATAATAGCTGAATTAAGAACCTTAAAGGCATGTGTTGCATTAAAGGGGCGGTGTTGACGACTGAAAATCAAAACAACTTCTACATATGGAAAATTTGAACAAAATAGAAAATGCTCAACAAATGTTCAGTAATTCAGCATTTGAGAAAAGAGAAATAAATTTAACTCTGCCATGTCCAATTTGTTGAACTGAAATATTAACTTTGTTTTTCCACAGATGCTGCCTGATCTACTGAACACTTCCATTACTGATTTCACTACTTCACTCTTCCCAAATTCAATACCTTTATTATAACTCGCGATTATGGAGTAGAAACTGGTCTGAAAATAATTATCTTTAGAATGGGAATCCAAAATGTAGTTGCACCTTGAGCTGGTAGGAACTACAGGGAAAGAAGGCAGCATGTGTTTGAACATGGAAGTACTGAAATACTACTGCAGTACAGAAACATATTGGGTATGTTTTTGTCCTGATGCAATTCACAAAGGCAACAAGGTGTATTAAAGCAAGTAGCTCAGCTCAATGCATAAATCTTAACTATGGTGCTGACATTTGAAAATTCATACTGGAAAGACATTGCTTTGGGGCTACGCTTAGCTCAGCCAAATTATATTTTATCATTCCTATTAAACCTAATCATCTTCCTAATCATCTGATGTGTGAGGAATCCATCCTGACCCTTGCTATAGAGCCCTTCCCATATTACACAGATAATCAAACAATAGCCCTGAACTTTGTCACCTCATATGATCTGCGTTTATTGTCAAATATTTGTCGTAGTGCCTCATCTCCAATGCATTGCTACGGTGTTCTCTTCTCTTCTGCCATTGAATTTCATTCAAGAAGCAAACAATCTACCATGTCCTTAGTTATATCCTTCATCACATGAAGGCATAGACTGCTGACTTCCCTCCCAGCAACGTTCCTGTATACTGCAGTTTCCTGCCCGTGCAACTCTGTTGCTGTTGATATTAACTCTCTCGTGAAAACCAGATTATTCTTTTGAAAGCAAATATCTAAACATAAAGGGATGGAAAAAATAATAAAAATGGAAGTCAGAATATCTCATCTCAGCTTTGGGATACACAAGGGAATTGTTGTTGAGGGAAAGAGAGCTTTAGAAGTACTTCAGGGTACTCTGTCCTGGCGAGGCAAGAGTTGAGAAACATTATGTATACTCGGATAAGATGGAAGTGAAGGAGGTCAGTCAAAGAGACCAACGTTTCCATCCACCAGGTTTTGAAGCAAGTAGTCTTGGTCTCTGAAGACAAGAACTGAGACAGAAAGAGTGCTATCATGAGAAATGCCTTTAAATACCACAAGGTGAATAAAGTGTTTGAGTCAAAGTCTCAAATATTTGTGATGCCACTGGAAGGATATCAAGCTATTGAATACACAATAGGGTGATAGACATATTCAGGGGCATTCACAGAATACCATTAACATGCTGCAGTGATAATATTAGTTCAGGGGCACAACTCTGCAGCACAATGGCACAGCTGGACGGTGGCATAGCAGTGCAGCTGCTGGTGCCAGAAGAGGTAGTTGAGCCAGAGACTATCCCAACATTTAAGAAGCAGCTAGACAAGATATAGATAGGACAGGTTTGGAGTAATATGGACCAAATGGTGGCAGGTGGGACTAGTGTAGCTGGGATATGTTGGCCGGTGTGGGCAAGTTGTCCAAAGGGCCTGTTTCTACACTGTATCACTCTATGACACACAGCACCAGAAATCCAGTTTGATCCTGCATTTGGGTGGTGCCTTTGTTGAGTTTGTACATTCTTCCTGAGATTTTATGGGCCTTCTCCACGTGTTCTGGTTTCCTGCCACATCCCAAAGACGTATGGGTTTGTAAATTGTCCCTCGTGTGCAGGGAGTGGATGCAAAAGTAGGATAACATAGGAGTAGTGTGAATGAATGATCAAGAGGTGGCGTGGATGCGGGGGACCGAAGGGCCTGTTTCCATGCTGCATCTTTAAACTAAATTTAACATTAGACTAGTCTACCCGATTTTCACTTTAAAACACAATAACCTTGGATAACAGTGAAAAATCAGTTGGTTCGATTCCTGTCAGTCCATTCACAACTGGACGATTATTTGCAATAGCTTGGCATCTTTTCCTGCACATTTATCTCTGGCACAGCTACGATCTAGCTTTTGTTCCTTCCTATTTCTTAGCTATAAGCTGCTCTTGACAACATCTTCTGAGAAGTCACCTATGTGACACACAATTGTGCTTCATCTTGTAATCCCCACTTTGTCTCTAAACTATTTGGCATTCAGTATTGGAAGAGCACGTGTTTGGGAAGTGCAAAGTACTGCTGTCAGTTCACACCAAATACACTGTGGTCGAACCACAACCTCAATCCTTCCCCTGAGAAATTCCCCAAGACTGTACACATTATTTAAACGGTCATATTTGTACAACGCATGGAAGAGCAATAACCCGGAATAAAGATGTGGAGACACCCTCCTCGGCACATATCAGTTGCGAATGAAATGAATGAGTAGGAAGGAACTGCAGATACTGGTTTAAACCAAAGATAGACCCAAAATGCTGGAGTAACTCAGTGGGACAGGCAGCCTCTCTGGAGAAAAGGAATGGGTGATATTTCAGGTCAAGACCCTTCTTCAGACTGACATCAGGGGGAGGGAGATAGATAGATAAGGAAGTGTGAAGGTGTGAAAACAGGGCAAAGGGAATAGTGTTGAAAGAAAATGTAGAATAGATCATTGTTAGCTGTGAGAAGGTAACATCAAAGCAAACAGACGTAGACAGCAAGACTAGTCGGACAACTGGGAGCAGGGTGGGATGGAGAGAGAGGGAAAGCAAGGGTTACTTGAAGTTAGAGAAGTTAATGTTCATATTGCTGGGGTGTAAGTTGCCCATGCGAAATATGAGGTGCTGTTTCTCCTATTTGCACAGGGCCTCACTCTGACAATGGAAGAGGCCCAGGACAGAAAGGTCAGTGTGGGAATTGGAGGGGCAGTTAAAGAGTTTCGCAATTGGGTGATTAGGTAGGTTTAGACCAACTGAGCCGAGGTGTCCGGCAAATTTTTCATTAATTTTTATCACGTAGCCCGTTTTGATTTATGAAAGAGTTTTTTAAAACTACACTTTTTGGACCAGTTTTCTCAATTGACATCCTAAAATTGCAATGGAATTATAGTTGTTTTTTTAGCTAATTATGCCATAGCAATGTACATTGAAATTTTCTGTGACTGTTAACTTATGCTGAAATGTCAAAAACTAATGTAAATCAGTACAAACAACCAGGGAATTGCTGAAGCTGAAACCATCTATCTTTCTAAAAACCTTTTCTATCTGATTGATGGTCAGAAAATTAAGGTTTGAAGCCAATAAACTAGCATTTGAGGACATTAAATATACCTTTAGTGTAACAGACTTTTATGCCAGAGGGAAAAACAAGTGATAAATGTATAGGAAGTCAAGTTCAGATCTTAGTATGGAGAGCTAAAAGCAATCATTACAAAACAATAGAAATAGCAATTTTATCTTGTAAACGCTACCACTTTGGAGCAGCCACGGGGGAACACGTCAAACTCCAGTTTTACCCCAGTAATTCTCCATCCAGACTTGGAAGTACTTTGCAATTTCCTTCAACATTGCTTGATCAACAACCTGGCACTTGTTATGTCTCAAAATGGTAATACCTACAACACAAGAGTGCTTCAAGAAGGTGGGCTTCTGCCAGTTTCTCAAAGGAAATTAGGAGGAGCAATAAAAACTGGAATTAAAAAATGATGTCCATATTCTATGAGCAACTAAATAATATTTTTTAAATATGTTAGTTTGGCTGGGATAATAAAGTCTGAGTAAAGTTATGTATGGAATTGTATTTTCATAGAACAAGTGTAACTCCACAAAGTACAATTTCAACTGAAGGAAATTGCCATATCTAATTTTGCAATTCAGTTACATTGAAAGTTTGAAGGAGACTTTAGATCTTTTTTTATCGTAAAAGTCTGCTCACTGTCATGCATACCCCACTTACCCACTCCACCTTCACTGGATCAAATAAATTGATAAGGATAATCTAAGTATTTATCAGTGGGCATACTGTAATTTTGAGAAAGGTGTGTTTGGAGCATCCTCAAAGTGAGTGGTACAGTGGGGTATTGAGGAAGTTTAAAATAGTTAAACTTTACAAAAGTGGATTCAGCTGAAACTAAAGACAGACTGTTACCTTTCTCCTATTAATTGCAAATCCAGCAGAAAGCTCTTACCCTTTCTCCTATTAAACTAACAAGGCTAACAAGATGTTTATGTTCATTTTCCCATAAACACAAGCAAGATAACAAGCACAACTTCACAATTTCACAATGTTTATAATATAAACATTAAGAGGATATTCAGACTCTCGGCTCCTACCCTTGCTCTATAAGATTATAAACATAGAAACATAGAAAATAGGTGCAGGAGTAGGCATTCGGCCCTTCGAGCCTGCACTGCCATTCAATATGATCATGGCTGATCATCCAACTCAGTATCCCGTACCTGCCTTCTCTCCATACCCCCTGATCCCTCTAGCCACAGGGGCCACATCTAACTCCCTCTTAAATCTAGCCAATGAACTGGCCTCAACTACCTTCTGTGGCAGAGAATTCCACAGACTCACCACTCAATGTGTGTCATTAGTAAACAAAAACAAGATGCTTGATCTGCATAAAAATAGCCTTCTCATCGTAACCATATATGGGCTAACCCTTTTTCTAGGAAGAACCTGTCAATCTTAAGAAGCAAGAGGCTGTACTAAGGTCTGTAGATAAGGTTTTGCTGAATCACTGATTATTGGAGTATATTTATATGTAGTTAATCACTGCCCCTTTGTGTGAGAATTACTCTGTATAGTCTGTATCTACATACTGTAAGTCTTTACCACACCAGCTTGGCAAAGTAAAGATTTCACTGCTTGATTACTGATTTTATTTGCGTTTTTTGTCTGTATAGTGAAACTGAACCACAACATAGGTGTAGTCGGCAGGATCTTGCTGGAAACAAATGCTGCAGACTGAGTAAGAGACTATAGTTTGGCCGGGGTCTCGAAGGGGGGAAGATAGTGCACTATCAGACCCCTTGAGTCTGAACTCCTGAGAGTACCTGGGAACACTGTGGTCCTTCATCTGAAATGATCTGTTTCCCTGCCAAGATCTTTCAGAACAGACAACACAAGGTAAGACAATGTTTGGGATTGTTGACTCAGACTAAGTTGGCTGTCTGAGGTATTAAGCCGATATTGAGCGGAGTAATGGGATAGGCTCATGATAAGAGTAATGTGGGAGTTCCGGAACGTTGGAGACTCAGTACAGCACATGTGCTGTTTGGATCCAGGAAAATGTAAACATCACATAATGAATTTGAAAAAAAAAGTGAATACGTTTGGCCAACATAGTATTAAACAATTGGTATGTAAAAATGGAAACCTAAGCAAAATATCCCCGAGGACCCCTTGTCTGACATGGTGACCTTGTTTACAGAGAGAGGGGGGGTGAGGAACAAATTCGGGGAGACAAACAATTGCAAATGGTGTAGACCACCTCCCTCATGCCCTGGCCACCAGTCACTAACAGCAGGAGCTACGACACTAAGATCCCATGAAGAGGAAGGGAGCTCCAGTGTGCCTACAGGGAAGGGCACCCCCAGAAGGGGGAAGAACTGATAAGGAAGATGAGGAAGAAGAAGGGAGATGGCTTAAGGCAGAAGAGGAAGAGCAGTAATGAATCCAGCAGTGAGAGAGTTAAACAACACAGAGCACCAGAGAAAGGGAAAACAAAACATAAAGCAGGATGTTGACCTGGTGGCTTCAAAGGAACCATACCTTAACCACCCCACAAGAATCGAGGCTGCTCATGTTTGCCCCAAGATCTTTAACATTTTGCAGCCAACAGTCAGTGCAGTTTAAAACAAACTTGAAACAAAAGTCTCTGACCTGTTTGAAAAACAGAGCTTGTCTCCCTGGTGGAGAGAGAGGGGAAAGTCTGTGAGTAATCGGACTAATCCCTTTTCTGAGCTTAGTTAAATTCTACCGACAGTGGATACATTGCTGGTGTCTCGGCCAGGGCACAACAGCAACTCTCTCTATCTAAATCTCTCACTCCAACAAGAAAAAGACTTTCACAACTTAAAAACAGTGCTTGCTACTGCACCAGCGACTGCATGCCTTAACACTCCCAGACCAACTGGCCATTATTAAGTGCAATGCCCATACAAGTGGCCACAACACAGTCTCCCGGGGCAATGTCCCAGCTGACATTATTACCCACACAGCAGATTACGAATTCTGCACATTGGTCCCCACAGAACCAAGGATTCTAGTAGACATAATGGCTCTTTCAGATAAGGGAATGTAAAGTTAATTAATTATGTTGTGACGATTGTTGAGAATTGTAAAGAACCAACAACAATGTGCTTCAATTAGGTGTCTGTGTAAGATGTAAATCAAGACAAATGTATTTGTGACCATTGAAATTTATTTTAGTAGGGATAATAAAGGGGGATGCAGGAGGAGCTGAGAAATGTGATTACATAATTATGACTTCCTCCAAATTTCATATTTAATTTTTACCTGATGTTTTTTACTTTTACACAATATGCATGTCCTTACTTATGCTGACAAGGAGGGAAGAATGTGGAAAGTAGCTTACATTTTGAAGTTTTTAATGAACTGACCCGAGACTACGAGAGAGAGAGAGTCCAAAGCGTGTTTTGGGTTGAGACTGTTCTTCAGTATGTGTTGTATTTATGAACAAAGTATGAACATTTTTGGTGAATGATTTGATTAAATGTCTTGGTCAGTAAAGTTAGTGGAGCACTGACCTTGGCTAGAAAAGCAACTTTCTAGCTGTGTTTGAATACATTTTGTAATTATGTGAGGAAATGAAATCCTGTATCTCCAGTGGTATAAACTCAAGGTTATGTAAAATGGCTGGCTGAAAAATAACATTTTCCTTTGATACAGCCTATGTATAAATCTTGTCTACATGGCAGGCATCTTATTGTTTTTCTTAAATTATATTTAAGAAGTATATGGCTTCTGTTTTATAATTCTCCAAAGCTAGCTTGGTCAAGGTTAGCAACACAACATAGTGCCTTTCCCTGATAATCTATATTACTAAAAGTCTGACCTTGACCACTTCCTGTTGTTCTGTATATTGATTTAAAAAAACGATGCTGCCACTTACGGCTGTGATTTTTGGCAATTTTACTCCCCCTCCGCTGTGCAGGACAAGATGATTTTTCCCATCGATGAAAAATAAAAGAGTTATTAGTGTTTAAAAAGGCCATACCCCTTACGGAGGGATTATAAAACCCGGAAGTGCTTGCTTTGAAATACTGCACAGCAAATGGTTGTTGGTGGTGGTTGCTTTGAAATACTGCACTGCAAATGGTTGTTGGTGGTGGTTGCTTTGAAATACTGCACTGCAAATGATTGTTGGTGGTGGTTGCTTTGAAATGGCAAAAGATTAAAAGTCTAAACTTGACAACTTCCTGTTTGCACTGTATATTGATTTTAGATAAAACGCTACCACTTACGTCTGTGAATTTTGGCCATCTTAGTCCCCCTCCGCTCATCAGGTGCAAAGGATTCTTTCCATCAATGAAAAATAAAAGTGTTATAAGTGTTTAAAAAATTTTGAGAATCTCTCTCCTGTCAATCACACCATGAAGGCCACGCCCCTTCGAGAGGGAGGGGGGAAGAATTCTAAAACCCAGATGTGTGGGTGTGGCTGAGTCTCTGCAAGATGGGGGAGGGAAAGGTCATGACTCTGTCTGAGCTATGAATCAACTGAACACACTGAATATCTACTGAACTGTCAGTGTGGTGTTTATGTAGTGTTTCGTGTGGTTTTATTGTGGTTTCACCTTGCTTGAAATGGTATGAAACTGCACTTGAATTTGGTTATCTTGCACCCTGCTTGAAATGGAATTTCAAGGAATAGTCATGAGTCAACTGCTAGCCCACCAGCCATGAATGAGCTGCCAGCACATCAGGCTTGAGTGACTGAGCTGCCACCCCAAGAATCCATTTGGGGTTCTTAGCCCCCCCTCCCCCACCACCCCCCCTCCACCCCTCCACTGGCCATCAATATTGGAATTGGTGGAGAGCTGGAATATTGCACCAACGGGTCCCACTTAGTCTAGTATCATATACTAAAATGTAAATTTCTCATTATTGGGTGTATCAAAGTTTTAAGAGTTTTGCATGATTTCCTTGAGCAGAGTGTATAACTGTGTTTTACTCTTGAATGAGAATTTGATTATTTTAACATGTGTGAATATCTGAGATTTAGCATATTGCACAAGGTGTGGAAATTTGTGAGTGAATGGCACAGAAAAGAGGGTGTAGAATGAGTGAGTTTAAAGACTGTTACTTGTTTGTGGAACCAGTTCTGGCTGAATGTTGAATTAATCATATAATTAAGATTAAATAGGATGTCATTGAATGAGCTTGCTAATTCTTTGTAGAATCTCATGTGTTTTAAAAGGTCACTTTCAGAAGTTGCAGCTGTATGGGCATTGAGCCTGGGACAAAGTTATTTTACTTTTCTTTGCTATTTGAAAATGTAATGGCTACTATGTGGAAATTAACTGTGTATTCTCTGTCTTTTCAATAGGCATCATTAGTAAAAAACTAAGAAGCTTGATCTGCAGAAAAATAGCCTTTTCATCATAAACATATATGGGCTAATCCTTCCTCTCTTGGAAGAACCTGTCAATCTTAAAATGCTGTCAATCTTAAGATGCTGTCAATCTTAAGAAGCAAGAGGCTGTACTATGCTCTGTAGATAAGGTAATGCTGAATCGCTGATTATTGGAGTATAAATATATGTAGTTAATCACTGCCCCTTTGTGTGAGAATTACTCTGTATAGTCTGTATCTAATACTGTACGAATATTTACCACGTTTGCCTGGCGAAATAAAGATTTCACTGCTTGATTATTGATTTTATTTGCATTTTTGTCCGTTTAGTGAAACTGAACCACAACAGTATGTAAAGCTTCTACTTCATAGCTCTTACAACCTGAGTTCAATACTCTCCACATGGTGTTTTTATATTCTCCATGTCCTCACATCCAATGCAGCTTGACTTGCCTAATAAACATCACTGATTGTAATATGGATCCACAAAACTCAAGATGTTAACCTGAGCGAGGAATCTAGCATTGGCGTCCATGGTCTTCCAGTAAATTATATGGAATTTTCTGAGGCAGCATTGAGGGTACTTTCTCCACTGTCTTGCTGTAGCTAATCCTGGACTTAAAAACATGTGGGAAGGTAGACCATATAATTTGTCCCATGGCTGAGGTCTTGCCTTCAAATTACAAGACATGATTGGGCTTTTCAGTACTGTACACACCATCTTTTACCCCATTACAAGAGACACCGCACGCTCACCTCCACAGAGGCTGAACTAATCTTCAGTACTGGTGAGAAACTGCTCAACCTAAGGTGACTACACTCCAGAACTAAAGGTCACCTAAATCTCAGTAATCAAATTGCAGTAGGCAAATTATGATTGCATTTGTACAACTTTAGGTGCAAAGCCTCAACTCATGGTCAATACTTTCCCTGAAGCTTAAGAAAGGGTGGATCATACAAGTAGCACCTATAAGGCGAAGACCTTTGTCATTCTACGCCTGATTCAGTAAATTGCATTTTGAAAATAAAGGTCCTCAATGATACCAAGGAAAATGTTGAATATATTGCCCTAACTTGCGAGCCTCATCTTCATGAGGGAAATGTCATGGGAGGAATTTACCACTGCCTTTGAGTTGGTAGAGCCTTTGGTCAAAGAAGAAATTCTTGCCATAGAGGGAGTACAGAGAACGTTCACCAGACTGATTCCTGGGATGGCACGACTTCCATATGAAGAAAGACTGGATAGACTCGGCTTGTACTTGCTGGAATTTCGAAGATTGAGGGGTGATCTCATAGAGACTTACAAAATTCTTAAGGGGTTGGACAGGCTAGATGTAGGAAGATTGTTCCCGATGTTGGGGAAGTCTGCGACAAGGGGTCACAGTTTAAGGATAAGGGGGAAGTCTTTTAGGACTGAGATGAGAAAATCGTTTTTCACACAGAGAGTGGTGAATCTGTGGAATTCTCTGCCACAGAAGGTAGTTGAGGCCAGTTCGTTGGCCATATTTAAGAGGGAGTTGGATGTGGCCCTTGTGGCTGAAGGGATCAGGGGGTATGGAGAGAAGGCAGGTATAGGATACTGAGTTGGATGATCAGCCATGATCATATTGAACGGCGGTGCAGGCTCGAAGGGCTGAGTGGCCTGCTCCTGCACCTAATTTCTATGTTTCTATGTTTCTAAGAAATAGTGTATTTGAAAATCAATCCTCAGACCTGTCATAAACAGCAGTAAAACATCTACACAAACAATTACTAACAAAAGAGCCAGGGTAACAGGAAACAGCTTCAGTGATACTTTATCACTCTCATAATAAACATGTTTAAGTGATACAGATTGAGATATTTTTTGAAACACCAGTGATGAATGATTTCTAAGCAAAATGTAAGTATTTTGGGCAGAAGGATGGGAAAGGGTGAATAGCAAATAAGGCAAAATGGAATAGATGTGGTCGACAATTTTGTTAACAACAGTAGTCGGGAACTGGTTGTGATTTGGTATGTCACATAAAGTGGTTTAAATTTCTGGCAGCTTTATAAAAATGAAAGCTCCATCCTGTAGATATCTGGGATCCTGATCTATCTGTTATTGATGCACTCTGCACATTAACAAAATGAGCGGGTTGCAGTTCGATGCCCGAAGATCTCATGTATATTCACAAAGGTGCTATCATTGGAATCTGCCAGAAGTAACTCTAACCAGACTTCCTTCAAATCATAACATGCAAAATTTTGATATTGTACAGGAAAATAAGAGATCAAAAAAATGAAAGATTGAAATCCAATAACAGTTTCTTGGCATGAATGAAACTATAGTTCCTCAACATTTCTTGGAAAGATCTCTGAAGAATGTGATGAGGGATTTACCCTTTAGAGTTCCACTCTCTTGGAGGGAAAATAATGGGATGGGCAAGGAGGAGTGAAGGTGGGAACTAATGAAAGCATGGACATCAGACATTATCGGTCCATGGGTGTCAGTGTCACCCAGTCTATTTGTTGCAGTAAACCGTTGATTAAATATATTTGTTGTAATAAACTAGTATCAGTAATGACAAACATGAAGGAGATTATTGTTAAAATCCCACCTTATTCACTAATTTCCTTTTAAGGACACATGCAGTCATTTAAGCAGTTGGATTTACATGTGACTCGTACAACATAAATGACTCGCAACTGGATTCATAAATGTCCTAGCAATCCATTATGTTCAAGGGCAATTAGCCAGCAATTTGTCACATCTGATGAATAATGATTTTATTTTAATGGAGCTTATTCATTGATAGTACCTGAAAAGTTTGAGGTTTGCCCTGACATTTGAAAGAGATTTGCCTTAGGGGAAGCGCTCTGAATTCTTCCTGTCAGCCCATGGTGAGATTAGCTTGCTAATAGCATCTTCATATTTTGTACTTCACAAAGCACTTTGATCAGTCATACCCCTGTGTTTGTTCTTTTCAACCCAAACCCAGAAAAATTGAAAGGTAGCGAGAAAACATTGTCAGATCATTCTGTAGTTGGATGCAGGAAGTCATTTATACCTGCAGTTGGAAATCACCTGACTAAAATCTTCATCAAAGGGTCATAAAGTCATAAGGTCATAAGGAATAGGAGTAGAATTAGGCCATTTGGCCCATGAAGTCTACTCTGCCATTCAATCATAGCTGATCTATCTGTCCCTCCTAACCTCTTGCCTTCTCTCTACAACCTCTGACACCTGTACTAATCAAGAATTTATCTATCTCTGCCTTAAAAAGATCCACTGACTTGGCATCCCCAGCCTTCTGTGGCAAAGAATTCCACAGATTTATCACCCTTTTGACAAAATAAATTTCCCCTTATCTCCTTCCTAAACGAACGTCCTATAATTCTGAATTAAATTCAGATTCAGATCATAGGAGATAGAACAGTAGAGCACAGGAAGGTATTCTTCAGACAAGATGTTTGTGCTGACCGCTAATCCCAACTGCCCGTACAAAATCAATAACCCTCAACAAAATTAAAAAAAAAACTTGCCGTGGAACTCAGCGGGCCAGGCAGCAATTATGAAATGAAATGGACAGTCAACTCTTCATGTTGTAACCGGTTCCCTCACTGTTGTGAAACTTTGCTATTTTCTTTGCTATTGCTTTCCAGCTTATCCTCATATTTCGCTTTTTGATCTGTCTCCATCTCAGGAAACAAACTGTCCACTTTTTAAAAATCTGTTGCATCTCCATATCCCACATTATTGTGTCTGTTCATGTGTCTATTTATATGTTTCATACAAGTCGCTATTGTATCTGCTTCTAGCACTTGCCTTTGCAGCATACTCCAGTCTTCTACCAGAATTAGTACAGGTGTCAGAGGTTATGGGGAAAAAACTTGCCTGGTAAATTCTTCCTTGGTCACATTAAAGCTATACACTCTACTACTTGGCATGTCCGTTCTGTGAAAAAGATTCTGACCACCTACCCTGCCAATGCCTTTTATCATTTTATATACTTCTATCAGATCATCCCTCACTGTCCTTTGACTGAGAGAAAACTATTACGGATTGTCCAGCCTCTCTTTTAGCTAATACTTTCCAACCAGGCAACATCCTGGTGGTAATCCTTTGCACCTTCTCCAACACCTCCACATAATTCCTGTAATGTGTCTACCAAAAGCAATACTCAAAATATGGCCAAACTAAAGTTTCATACAGGTGTCACATGGCTTGCTGACTTGTATACTCAAGCATACTCTAGGCCTTCTCTACCAACCTATCCACTTTTGTTGCCACTTCTTGTTTTAAGAATAGGATGCCTCTTAAATCTCTGAAGGCCCCTTCTGCATATCAGTGCTCACTGCCATGGATCGGCTCATTTTAAAGTGATGCATCAGAGGAAGCTGCACTGCTCAAGCTCAAGACATCTGATTATGGTATACAAAGTAAAATTGCAATTGTAGTAATTATTAATAACAGCTATTAGTCTGTGTGCCTGGTTCTATGTGAACGGTTTAATATGCACGTGACACCAAAACAATAGTGATATCAATTGTACATTAGAATGTTTTCACTGTAATAAAATGTAAAGTTGAAGCAACATCTGCATAGCTGAATATGAGGCCAGAGATTTTTGTGGCTTCACTGGAAAAGTGATCCACTGAAATTCTGGAGAGGATGGTGTACGAGTATCAAAAGTGTGGCTAATGGTGAGATGATTAGTGAAGGGTCATGAGTGGTAATGTATAGTTGGTTGAATTTATACCTGGTAATGTAAAAGTTTACTCAACATCGAAAACCTATTACCTGTTTATTGTGTAGGAAAGAACTGCAGATGCTGATTGAACTCGAAGATAAACACAAAATGCTAGAGTAACTCAGCGGACAGGCAGCATCTCTGGAGAGAAGGAATCGAAAGAAGGGAATAAACAATCAGTTCATTGTTAACAGTTTGTACTTTTAAAGAGTTTGTGTGCAGTGTAGTAGGTTGATATGATGTTGCACCAGACATTGTTATTTAGTTAAAAATTATTGCTCAAAAAGAGAATCACTGCTAAAAGATCTACCTTTCTATTTACTTAAACAAGCTGTAATATGAATGGACTGTTAGAGGCTAGGACAAGATGGAACACAATCCAATAAAAAGCTACTTACAAAAATGGCAGATAAAACTTTTAACCAAGACTAATATTTTTTTTTTTTGAATCAAGATATTGTTGGAAAGGGTAGCATTTATGGTCCATTTGTAATTGCATTTGTCGCAGAGGTGATGAGCTGTCTTCTTGAACGACTGAGATCCTTCTGGTGAAGTTGCTGCACAATGTTATAGAGTAGGGATTTCTATGAATTAGGCCCAGTGGCAATGGTCAGCACTCAAGTATCAGTTACACTCAACAATACTAAGAGAAGTTGTTAAAAGCAATATTGCTAAAGGTGTTATTGCTCACAGATCACATCAATGAGAGTTCGTGATTATTTTCGAGAAAAATAATACGTAAGGATCCATTCAATGGGAACTCTATGGTGGCAGAATGTGCAAAACAATCATAATAATTATGAAGGGTAGTGGGATTAATAAGGAAACACTAATCCAACCTCAGCAATTGGAAGACTGTGGACCACCTCTTGCATTCCCATGGACTTGTTTTCTATTCGTGTTTTACACTAATGTTTTGTTTTTCCAACAGTCTTTTTAAAATTTGTCATTGTCTTGTATAATCTATGTATACTTTGTGTATAATTTATGTTTTGTGAGTTGTCTGAGTGTGATGCTGCTACAAGTAAGATTTCCAATGTGCTTGTACCTCATTGTACCAAATGGCAATAAGCTTGACGAAGGGTGAAAGCGAAGGTGTGAGGAGGAGCGAAGGATGGCTGCAGAGAAGGTAGGGTAGATATAGAGGGGAAGGAAGAAGTGAAAGAGAAGTGAGAGGAAATGAGGAGTGAGATAAAAGGGAAAGAAGGAAATAAAATGAGATGGAGTTAGGAGATGGAGAGAAGGATTAGAGGGTGAGATTGGAGTGAGGGTGTGAAAGTTGGAGAAGACAGCAGAAGAGGGGACAGGTGAACAAGGAGCAAGAAAGATTAAAAGCACAAGTGGATGGAAAAGAAAGGAAAGAGAATAGGAAGGGAAACAGCATAATGAGGGGGAAAAGGCAGAAGTGAGAATGTGGAAATAATAAGCAGCGTTATAAAAAATGTTAGTGGAAGGAAGGGATAGGGAAATGGAGGGCTGGGAGAGAGAGCAAGGAGAGGTCAAACATACAGGCAAGGTTGCAAGAGAGAAAAAAATGGAGAGGATAAACGGAGATGCAGAAGTGAGGAGAGGAAGAGAGAGTTGTTAGAAGGAGAAGATGATGCTGGAAAAAGTCTGCCCTTTCCCAGGCACTGGATTTAACGGTCAATCCATCTCTTTTAATTGAACATTGGACTTGGTTTGATTAGTTGGCCAGCTCTATTTCATCATTAGTTGATCATCAAGTTTGATGATGTCAGATTGTGCACTCTTCAATGGTGAGCCCGAGCATAGCTGACAAGACCAGCCCTGGAGGTGCACACTTGGAGTGGACTTGCAGGAAAGACCCCAATGCAGGTGGAGATGCTGAATCCTTCCTGCCGTCTCTGGCGCTGGTGTAGGCTGCCTTCAAATTTGAAGCAGGCCATTCTGGTCAAAACACACCAACATGTTCTGTCTATACACAGGGCTCCAACTCTCTTACAGGAATGCCACTGTGTATGAGGCTGTCTTTGATACAATCCTTGCATCACTTTCTTGTACATCCCTGGTGGTGCTGATCTCAGAACTCCATCAAGGAGTGTCTTGCCATATGGGTATTGTCTGTCTACCTCTCACGACAGCACCAAGTGGACATTGTCTGTCTGCTGCATTCATGAGCAGAAGATGGACAACTCCCATACCAATAGAAACCTCTTTCCCTTAGGGTCTGCTACTCTGCCTTGTTCCTTGGATTTGAGGTTGACTTTCATCCTTCACATTGCATTAAAAATGCAATCAGCACCTGGAGCAGTAGATGGTGAGCGGCTTCTAGCTTATCTCCCCAGAACTCTGCCCCCTTGTGGTAACTCATTTGTAGGAACAAATAAAAAAATTCTTAATGTGTATGTTCAGCAGTGAGTTTACGTCAGTATCTAATAATTGTCTACTTGGTGATCCATGGCAGGGGCAATGAAATTGGAGAAATAATTGGAGGGTTGCAGCGATGGAAGAAGTTACAGAGGGTGGAAGGGGAAACCTCAGCAATGTATTTAAACACTATCAGAATTATAAATCACGTAAATGGAATTTATAAAATAATAGCCATTTTGGACCATTCAAAACTATATTTTAAAAGGTTCATTAGCATTCCTATTGATAAACTATCCCATTTTGACAGATTGGTTAACCAAAAACAACATGAATTAAAACCATGTAATAGTAGGAATAGGAATGTGTTTGGATATGTTTGCTGTCTTGGTGGATAGATAGCTTCTGCAATGCATTTGTGGCAGAGAGAAGGGCTGTAAATTTGAACTGATTATTTGCTGTCCTGCCTTGGAAAATCTTGATCACTGCAAAATCCATTGCAAACTTTCCTATTTTGGGGACGGATAGTACTTTTCTGGGGCTGACTGTGCCACATTGAGATCGGCAGTGAGATATTCCCATTCATTCCACGATAGAGGAATTTTGAGCCAAATGCATCATTACTGGAAAATTAATTGGGCATTTACGAATGTCAATTGATTCAGTTAAAGGGGAATAATTAGAGAATTCCAGCGGCACTGCGCAGTTGCATACTCAAAGTTTTTATTTTTATTTGTTTCCAGCTAAATGAACTAATTTTCTTTTAGCCTTGTTTTTTAACAAACTGCATTATTATCGTTGAAAATTGAGACCATTATCTTCTCCTAAAGTGAAGCTCATAGGAATTTAAAATTAAAGCATTCAAAACACATGAACTGCATATTAACTTATTTCCCATCACAGGAACATTTGCAATATGTGATTTCATATTCTGAGGATTGAGAATTAGCTTACACAGATTATTTTTTTAGTCACCTTAGAGAATGCAACTCTCACATCTAACTACAGCATGTTGATTAAGAGTAAAAAAAGGAGACATATTAATGTCAGGGGCTCAATTAAAAAGTCAGTAGACAGCATGTTGTTAAAATGCAAATTAAAATTAGTATTCAGATATGGTAAGAGTAACGTTGTTAATAATTTCACGTACCATAGGGTATAGTCAAATTATATTTTATTGTTTAGCTAGAGCGTTATTAAGCCTTCATTATTAACTTCCTGGGTCATATCTGCCATTGTAATATAATGCGACTATGAACAGTTTTCATATGTTGCAATCATATTGTTAAATTGGGAAGATAGGAAGACATCATGGAGACATGGCTCTAGAGTGACCAAGGCTGGGAGCTGAAAATCCAGGGATATTCAATATTCAGGAGGGATAGACATAAAGGAAAAGGAAGTGGTGTAGCATTGCTGGTTAGAGAGGAGATTAACGCAATAGAAAGGAAGGACATTAGCTTGGAGGATGTGGAATCGATATGGGTAGAGCTGCAAAACACTAAGGGGCAGAAAACGCTAGTGGGAGTTGTGTACAGGCCACCTAACAGTAGTAGTGGAGTTGGGGATGGCATCAAGCATGAAATTAGAAATGCGTGCAACAAGGGTAAAACTGTTATAATGCGTGGCTTCAATCTACATATAGATTGGGTCAATCAAATTGGCAGGGGTGCTGAGGAAGAGGATTTTTTGGAATATAGGCGGGATAGTTTTCTAAACCAACATGTAGAGGAACCAACGAGAGAGCAGGCTATTCTAGACTGGGTACTGAGTAATGAGGAAATGTTAGTTAGCAGTCTTGTTGTGCTTGGCCCCTTGGGCAAGAGTGACCATAATATGGTTGAGTTCTTCATTAGGATAGAGAGTGCCATTGTTAATTCAGAAACAAGGGTTCTGAACTTAAAGAAGGGTAACTTTGAGGGTATGAGACATGAATTGGCCAAAATAGACTGGCAAGTGATTCTTAAAGGGTTGATGGTGGATTTGCAATGGAAGGCATTTAAAGACTGCATGGATGAACTCCAACAATTGTTCATCCCAGTTTGGCAAAAGAATAAATCAGGGAAGGTAGTGCATCCGTGGATAGCAAGGGAAATCAGGGATAGTATCAAAACTGAAGCACACAAATTAGCCAGAAAAAGCGGCCTACCAGAGGACTGGGAGAAATGCAGAGTCCAGCAGAGGAGGACAAAGTGCTTAATTAGGAAAGGGAAAATAGATTATGAAAGAAAACTGGCATGGAACATAAAAACGGAGTGCAACAGTTTTTATAGATATGTGAAGAGACAAAGGTTAGTTAAAACAAATGTAGTTCCCTTGCAGTCAGAAACTGGTGAATTGATCATTGGGAACAAGGACGTGGCAGATCAATTGAATAACTACTTTGGTTCTGTCTTCACAAAGGAAGACATAAATAATCTGCCGGAAATAGCAGGGGACCGGGGGTCAAATGAGATGGAGGAACTGAGTGAAATCCAGGTTAGCCGGGAAGTGGTGTTAGGTAAATTGAATGGAAATAGTGGATGTATTAGTGATAATTTTTCAAAACTCTTTAGATTCTGGAGTAGTTCCTGAGTATTGGAGGGTAGCTAATGTAACCCTACTTTTTAAAAAGGGAGGGAGAGAGAAAACGGGGAATTACAGACCAATTAGCCTAACATCGGTAGTGGGGAAAATGCTAGAGTCAGTTATTAAAGATGGGATAGCAGCACATTTGGAAAGCGGTGAAATCATTGGACAAAGTCAGCATGGATTTATGAAAGGTAAATCAAGTCTGACGAATCTAATAGAATTTTTTGAGCATATAACTAGTAGAGTGGATAAGGGAGAACCTGTGGATGTGTTATATCTGGACTTTCAGAAGGTTTTCCACAAGGTCCCACATAAGAGATTAGCATACAAATTTAAAGCACACTGTATTGGGGGTTCAGTATTGATGTGGATAGAGAACTGGCTGGCAGACAGGAAGCAAAGAGTAGGAGTAAACGGGTCAATTTCAGAATGGCAGGCAGTGACTAGTTAGTTGGGTACCGCAAGGCTCAGTGGTGGGACCCCAGCTATTTACAATATATATTAATGATCTGGATGAGGGAATTGAATGCAACATCTCCAAGTTTGCAGATGACACGAAGCTGGGGAGCAGTGTTAGCTGTGAGGAGGATGCTAGGAGGCTGCAAGGTGACGTGGATAGGTTGGGTGAGTGGGCAAATGCATGGCAGATGCAGTATAATGTGGATAAATGTGAGGTTATCCACCTTGGTGGCAAAAACAGGAGGGTAGATTATTATCTGAATTGTGGCCGATTAGGAAAAGGGGAGATTCAACGAGACCTGGGTGTCATGGTACACCAGTCATTGAAAGTAGGCATGCAGGTGCAGCAGGCTGTGAAGAAAGCGAATGGTATGTTGGCATTCATAGCAAAAGGATTTGAGTACAAGAGCAGGGAGGTTCTACTGCAGTTGTACAGGGTCTTGGTGAGGCCAGACCTGGAGTATTGCGTACAGTTTTGGTCTCCTAATCTGAGTAAAGACATTCTTGCCATAGAGGGAGTACAGAGAATGTTCACCGGACTGATTCCTGGATCACATTGTTTTTTGGGTTTTTTTTTGTTTTTTTAAAAAATATTTTTATTATAGAAACAAAATAATAACAAAGTACATTATTTTACAATGATGAAAATACATGATATTAATGATATATTCGTACTGTTAATATTATTTGTATTATTATTGATTATAAATTTTAAGATTATATATTTTATATAATTGAGAATACATGGTACTAGTAATACATTCATAATATTAGTAATATACTCATACTGTTGATAATATTTGTATTGTCTTTGATTTTGAAATGTAGGACCAAATTTTATGTAATTAAAAATACGTAATACTAGTAAAACTTTTATGATATTCATTATATTTTCATACTGTTAATAATATTTGTATTATCATTGATTTTAAATTTAAAATTATATATTTTATATAATTGAAAATACATGATACTAATAATACTTTCATAAAGTTAGTGATATTTATATTCGTACTGATATTAAAAATTTAAGATTATGTGTTTCTATACTTTTTTCTAATTTTTTATAAATGTATGAAAAGATAGAGAGAAAGAGTGTGAAAAGTTTGATGGAGAATGGAATATTAATCATGAATCCGTCTTTGGAGATATATTCATGATTTATTATATATATTTCTTCATCCATTCAAATATTCAGGTCTCAGTCAAGTCCTCGTGCCGAACCATTATGACCCTGTAAATATTTAATATATGGAGACCAAATCCCTCTGAAGAGATCTAACCTGTCCATTAAGACAAGCCTCAATCTCTCCAGATGAAGTGTCTCCGACATTTCTATGTTCCACATTTTGATTGTTGGGGATGTAGGGCCTTTCCAAAATTTTAATATTAATTTTTTCCCAATTATTAAACAATAGTCGATAAAAGTTCTTTGGTTCATTGTTATTAGTTGGTCAGTTTCAAGTATTCCAAGTATTATTAACTTTGGATCAGGAGTCAGTTATATTGACAACATTCGAAATTATCTTAAATATTTCATTCCAGTATTTTACAATTTTTATACAGTTAGTGAATGAGTGTGACAAATTTGCTTCTGAGATTTGACATTTATCACATATAGAGGATATTTTGGGGAAAATATTATGTAATTTAGATTTGGAATAATGTAATCTATGTAGTATTTTAAACTGTATAAGGGAATGTTTAGCATTTAATGAACAATTTAATAATTTATTTAATAATACATTAAATTACTTTACTGGGCAGTCAATATTATTAATACATTTAATAATATTGACTGCCCAGTAATAAAACATAAGATTTGGTAATGCTAATCCTCCATTTATTTTAGGTTTACATAAATGTTTTTTATTTATTCTATGGCTCTTGTAATCCCAGATAAAGTTAGTAATTAGAGAATCTACTTTTTTGAAAAAATTTTTAGGGAGATATATCGGAATTAATTAAAATAGATATAATAATTGTGGGAGAAAAATCATTTTTATTGCATTAATTTTACCTAACATTGAAATAGGTAAGCTTTTCCAGTATAAAATATTCTTATTTAATTTATTCAATAATGGAGGGAAATTAAATTTAAATAAAGAGTCAAATCTTTTTGTAACGAAAATTCCAAGATATTTAATATTTTCGTTTGTTATCTTAAAAGGGAATTGTTGTAATATATGTAAATTATTCACCGTTATTGGCATGAGTTCACTTTTATTCCAATTGATACTGTATCCTGAGAGAGATCCGAATTCCGTTATTAGTTTTAACAAATTTTGGATACTTGTTTCTGGTTCAGTGATGTAAAGTAATACATCATCCGCATATAAGGAGATTTTATTTTTAGTATCTCTAGTATCATATCCATGTATTTCCGGGTGTAATCTCACCCTCTGGGCGAGAGGTTCTATTGCGAGCGCAAACAATAAAGGTGATAAAGGACAACCTTGTCTACAACCTCGAGATAAACTGAATTTAGTTGATAACATTCGGTTTGTTGTTAAACATCACATTGTGGATACAATACATGAACCAGTGGTTTGTGAAGGTAAGAACAAGTTAATAAATATCAGGTGTGCAACTTGATTGCTTGAAATTGATGGTAAGTGAATAGTGAGCTGCTCTTACAACCAGTAGAGACACAGTGCATTAAGCAGTGGGTGAGGTTGGTAGTGTAGGTTGTAACATTTGTAAATGTAATGCAATCACTGACTGTGACAATGTAATTGAAAGCATTGGCAATACATGCTGAGCTTATCAGCAAAGCCCACAATCCTTGAATGAATTAAAATGCAATGTTTGCACTTGTTTTTCTATTGCAATTCAATTTTAATGCACTCCTCCATAAATATATCTATTCCATCACTTTGATCAAGGATTTCTCTATCCTCATCAAAATATAATCAAGTCACACATGATTCTCCCTAATAAATTTGCACAGGCATTCTTTGATTAAAGAAAAAATATGATTTTACTTCGGAGTCACGTGAGTGACTACGTGAAGCCCGTACAGCCGTTGGTGCGTCATGACGTCAGACGCTGGTGCAGTCGGGCGGTTGGAGCAGCAGCGCTCCTCCGAGCGGTAAGTTTAAACTGCGGGTTATTCGAAGAGCTGGAGAATTCGGCGGGTGCAGCAGCATCTAAGGAGCGAGGGAGATGGGCGACGTTGCGGGTCGAGACCCTTCTTCATACTTCACACTCGATTCTCCAGCATTTGCAGTTCTTCGTTAAACAAGTTTAAAGAGGTAAGGTTTTTTTAAAATTTTACCGCATGTTCAATTTCTGCGACGGTTTGGGTAGAGAATGTTGCAGAAAGGGAAGAAGGTGTCGGCGAGGCGCTCCGGGGGTAGAAAGGAAAAGTGGCAGGAGAGTGTTGAGGATGGAGGCCCGTCTGGTACACCTGGTCCGGTGCTGGCTACACAGCCAGTGGTTGCGGACCCACTGCCGGGGGGCAGTGGAGGCTTGTCAGTAGGGTGGAAGGCCACTGGCAAGTCTCTGTGGCCCGTAAATGAGTCGGGCCTGGAGGTTATACCCTCCATAGGAGAGTCCGTTTGCTCACGGCTCTCCCACGTCGAGATTCTATTTCAAAAGAATGCTCGACAGGGACCAGCTCCGTGGGGAGGAGTGGTGCCCAAGCCAGGCTGATGGAGAGCTTGTGCTAGCAGCACCTGTTTCAGGGCTGCAGAACTATCCTGCCTGTGAGGAGGATGTTCCAGCTCCGTGAGGAGGAGTGGTGCCCAAGCCAGGCTGATGGAGAGCTTGTGCTAGCAGCACCTGTTCCAGGGCTGCAGAACTATCCTGCCTGTGAGGAGGATGTTCTATCAGGGCAGTTTGCTGACACTGTTTCTATGCTGGGGGAGAGCAGTAAAGGTGTTCGGTTGGAGGTAATTCCGAACATTGCTAGGAAGTTTGCTGAGTGTAGAGGCAGGAAAGGCGATTGATGTAGAATTGGCCAAAGCCATTCAGTATATGCTCTCCCATCAGTTACAGGAGCTAGCTATGGATGAAGTAGAAAAGAACTATAAAGCTCCTGTTAATTGTGATCTCCTGAAGGTACCGGTGGTTAATCACCAAATTTGCATAGATGGGTTTGCCTGCTAGGGCCCAGGAGATGAAGTTTTAAAAAAGTGCTTAAACTGTTGTCAGCAGGTATTACAGCTGTGGTGAAAGTTATTGATACAAATGATATGGTTGAAGCACACCAGGATGAACTGGGACTCCTTTGTAATGCATTTTGAAATTAATAATATCGGGAGGGCCGCTATTAGGCCAGTGCTAACCCGAATTTGGCGAGTTGTGCAAACCGACCAGTGTACCACCACGAAATCTGTTGTTTGGTGGTAACCTTGCAAAAAGGGTCAAAGACTATTATGAGGTTGTTATAACCATGGCCCTCATTAAGCCAGCTGGAAGCAAGGCAAAAAGGTTTCTCTACAAGAAGTCGAGGACAACAAGGCCGTAAGGAAAGATTCTGGTAAGGAATATAACATTGACAGACGATGAATTAACTGATGTTCCTGTTCAAATTGGGGAAGGTTAAAATTGTTCTCAAACAATGGCAGCAGTTGACATCAGATTTGTTCATACTTAGTGTATTGAAGGGGTGAAAAATTGGATTTTACTATAAGGACAGTCTACCTAATCAACATTTTCCTAGTCATAAACTTATTTTTCAGATGAGGAAAATGTGCTTATTCAAGCAGAGATTCAGTCGTTACATAAGAAGGGGTAATTGAGCCTTCTGTCTATCAAAGTCAACAATTTCTGTCAAGTATATTTCCCAGATCTAAAAAGACTGGGGGATGTAGAATTATTCTGGATTTATCGGACAAATTTGTTTGTTATAGGCATTTCAAAATGGAGACCTTTACCACGGGGAACCATTGATTTAAAGAATGCGTATTACGCAGTGTCTATTCATGGTGATGATAGAAGATATTTGAAATTTATTTGGATGACTGAGCTGTGGCAATTCAGGACATTGCCGAATGGATTAACTTCAGCTCCTAGGTTATTTACTAAATTGGTAAAACCTGTGTTAGCATTACTTAGAGCTCAGGGGCATGTGGTAATGGCCTATTTAGATGATATTCTGATTGTTGGAAAGACTCATGCTGAAACTCAATCATCAGTTTCAGCTGTTAAAATCACTTTTGAACAAATGGGATTTGTTATTCACCCAGATAAATCTAAATTATCACCAGTCCAAATTATTGATTATCTGGGATTTACCATTAATTCCAATCACATGTTGGTAACTTTGCCCAGGGATGAATTGAATCAGTTAATTGAGGACTGTGTTAATCTCGTTGGAGAACAACGGCCTTTGATTAGACAAGTAGCCAATTTTATTGGGAAGTTGTTGCAGCCTTTCCAGCTGTGCAGTATGGTCCTCTGCATTATCAACAATTACAACCATCAAAGGAACAGGCACTGAGAATACAAAGGGGCCATTTTTGATAGGCCTATGCAGTTGTCAGCTGGGGCGATTGCTGACATACAATGGTGGATAGTACATGTTTCAAAAAATTTAAGGAAGTTCTGGTGGAATCACCGTCACTGATATTACAGACTGATGTAAGTGCACTGGGTTGGGGTGCAACAGATATGTCTTCTAGTTGTGGATGCAGATGGAATGTGGATGAGACATCGCTTCCTCAATTAAGAGGGATTAATTATTTGGAGTTGTTGCGCACCTGGTATGGGCTCAAAGCTTATTGTTCTACAAGGAGGGATCTGCATGTGCAGGTTCAGATTGACAACACTACAGCAGTGGCATATGTAAACCACATGGGTGGAGTTAAGTCACAGTCTTGTGATAGACTGGCTAACCAGATTTGGAGCTGGTGTATTGACCAAAATATCTGGCTTTCAGCACTTTATTTGCCAGGAAGAGGTCACGTCAGTTTAATGACAACATTGAATGGATGTTAAATCAGGATGTATTTAACCAAATGATTGATCAGTATGCATTGCCAGATATTGACTTGTTTGCATCTCAATTAAATCATCAGTTACCTAGATATGTTTCATGGTAACCAGATACTGGGGCAGTAGCAGTGGATGCATTTTCGCTGCATTGGGGGAGGAATGTTTGTGTATGTATTTCCTTCATTCTGTCTCATCAGCAGATGTTTGCAAAAGATCAAGGAGGACTCCGCTTCAGGGGTATTGGTAGTGCCAGATTGGCCTACACGAGCATGGTTTCCCGTTGTATTACAAATGGCTAGGGAGCCTTACATGCTTATGCCCAAGAATAAAAATCTACTGGTAAATCCAGTCACTGGGGATCAACATCCTTTATAGGATCGTATTGATCTGTTAATTTGCAGATTTTAAGGAGGCCATACCTGGGGAGAGGACTGTCTCATCGGACGGTGGATGTTCTCACGTCGGCCTGCAGGGATAGTACACAGCAGCAATATATCACCTATATAAGGAAGTGGGAGCAATTCTGCCTACAGCAGGATATTGTATATCACACGGCAGGGATCACGGATGTATTGGAGTTTGTCAACTCTTTATTTTGACCAAAAAATGAAGTTACAGTGCAATTAATTCAGCCAGAAGTGCTCTGTCTTCTTATTTACCTATGAATGCAGAATTGCATACAGTAGGGACACATCTGTTAGTTCACGATTCATGAAGGGAGTTTTCAATTCTAATCCTCCTAAACCCAGGTATGCCGGTATTTGGAATGTGAGTGAGGTTCTTATGCTTCTTCGCCAGTGGGCTCCGGTTACAAGCCTATCTATAGCCAAATTAACTATGAAGGTAGTCATGCTTATGGCGTTGGTTTCAGCTCAACGTGTACAAACATTGTTAGCTGTGAATTCATTCCGCTGCTTTGAAGATTGACGCACCAACGGCTGTACGGGCTTCTATTCACGTAGTCCCTCAACTCGACTCCTCATAAAATAAAGATCAAACTTCAAACTGGTAAGTTCTCGTTTAATCTTACTATTACACTGAAGACAGCCATTTGTCCCACTGTGTATTTTTCTGGTTGTAAAAGAACTACCCAATCGAATCCTAGGCTGCCAACCATAGATCTGCAACCCTGCATATTTAAAGTTTAGAGATGCAGGGCGGAAACAGGCCCTTTGATCCACTAGGTCCACATTGACCAGCGATCCCCGCACACTAACAGAATCCTACACTAGGGACAATTTTAACATTTACACAAAGCCAATTAATCTACAAACCTGTACATCTTTGGAGTGTGGGAGAAAACTGACGTTCTCTGAGAAAACACGCGCAAGTCATGGGGAGGACATACAAACTGCGTACAGACAAGCACCCGTACCCAGGATCAAATCTGGGTCTCTGGTGCTGTAAGCTCTGTAAGGCAGCAACTCTACCTCGGCACCACTGTGCCACCCCTGTTTAAATCCTATGAGCATATTTGTCTCTACCATCGACTAGGTAGTGATTTTCGAACTCCTATTACTCATTGGATGAAAAAAATAGATTCAATTAACTTTTTTCTACACTCTAAATCGTGTCTCTCCAATTATTTAGTGACAAGGACGGTCTTCAGTCCTCAAGTTGCCAACTAATTGATGCAGTGTACAATTCTAGCAATGCCTTCCTTGCTATTATTCTCTATGCCACAACAAATGCAGAACAGCTTCTCATTTTCTCTTCTTGGACATATACCGCAAACTCCCGAAGTTCCTCCATATTGTTCAGTAAACTCCCATTGATTGTATATTCCATTGTCTTGCACTACCCCACCAAATGCATCCCCTCACACTAGATTAAAGCACATTTGTCTCTTTGTTTCTGCCCAGCTCATGATACCATCTGCATCATCCTGCATTAAAAACAATTCCATCTTACAGGTAAATACATGGCCACTTTTTGTATGATTTGTAATCTTTTTCATTACTGATACATTTAAGCCAGTAATATGTAACATTGTACATATACATCATAGAGATTGAGTCTTCCATTCACAAAAATATTTCCAACCACTAATTCACTTTTGGATCGAGTTTGTCACTCTCTTTTGTATCCATTCTACTTCTGTTTTTTTTTAACAGCATGACATTTGGGAATATATAAAGAGGCTTTCTAAAATCCTTGCATCCTGCATTGTTCTCTGCCCTCATCTATGTTCAATGGTTATTTCCTCAAAAACTGTAATTGTCAGATTTCCTGACAGTCACTGAGCAATCTGAACCTGAAGGCTCTGTGAAGGCTTCTACTTTCCCATGGAATTGATACCAATAATTTGCAAGGCACTGGAGTCAAACTAACTGCCCTTAATTACTCAGTGCATTACTTCCTAACTTTATAAATAACAATGCAATATAAGCAGAGCCCCAATTCTCTGGTGCCAGTTCAGTTGTGAAGGAGCATTGAAAAATTGTGGACAGTGCCTCTCAATTTAATCTCTTGCTTATTTTAACATCCTTAGATATGTTCTGTAGGGGTCTGGTTATCTATTCACTTTTGAAAAAGCTAATTTGTTTTTTAACATTTCCATGTTTACTACATTTGATCCCATATCTCCCACTTGTCTCCGAGTACAAGCAATGTCCGTATCAACCTCTCACTTGTGAAAACAGCAGCAAAGCGTACATTAAGAATCTTATATTATAACTTTCCCCATCACTTATAGTTATCTTCATAGTTCATGGACATTCCACATTCATACTCTCACTCTTTATCATCTTTGAATTTTCTTTGGTTTTACGATCCCAGTATTTCTTCTGTTTCATCCCTTTACAAAAAAAAAGTTGCATCTGATAATAGTTTTTAATTACTTCCCAACCATCATTTGGTCACTGGTTTATCTCTCCGCTTTAGTTTGAATAGTATTATAAAATGAGCAAACTTCCAGTCTTCTAACATCACATTTGTATTTAATTCGATTGTGAACAACATTTCTACTATTTCTTCCTTCAGCCACCATAGAAAATCTTTTCCATCCACTGCTTAACTTATCAAAGCCAAGGAGAATTCCAGACATAACCTTCCATCTGCTCCAAAAAAATGAAACAAAATTACTGAGTGCCAGTTAAGGTCCACTTAATTGTGGTTGATTGCCATCATAACAATTGAGCCATCGAATAATTGCCACAATAAATCTTGAGAAACTACTTCCCACAGACCTGCTGAAATATATTGGGAAAAACAGTATAAACAGTCACACACACTATTTAAATGAGGAAAATACTATCCATCAAAATCTGTATATAAAGGCAGTAAGATTTGTAGACTTTTACCCTGTGGGTATACATTCCCCTCCATTTATTTTTCCTTCTCTTCTGGTTTATCCATTCATGAGCACCATGGTGAAAACAGTGAGGTGCCTTGCTGCACACAGTAGGCACCTGATATCAGGATTAATCCCCAGATTGTTGGAGCTGTGAGGCAGCAGCCCTACTAGCTGTGCCATTGTGTTGCACCTGTATATTGTTAATTTTTCAGACACATACACATTTTTATTGAACACCAGTGATTGTGGTACAGCTTTTGCAAATGTAATCAACCAATCACAGCATTAGCTGAAAAACTTGAATCACTATTAGGATGCCAGAGACCCATCAAGAGAACTACTTATTGTATGAGATGCTCATTGTCACTGTCATTTCAATTCAATAGGATTACATCCCCACAGTCTTGTTATCCCTTGAGTGTCTTTGCCATGTCAAGTCTTCGGAGATCTTTTCTGTAGACATGGATATCAAACTATATGGAAATCCAGCTAGACGTACTTGTTTGTTTAATAGAATATTTACACCAGGTTGAGATTTGCACAGGCAAATGGAACAACACAAGAAATCCACATTTCCAATGCTATGACTATTCCTCGCTAGAACAGCAGTCAATTTTGCATTATAAATGAATTATAAATTCAATGGATTTGAATGGATGTGTTTAAATTGATTCAAGTATCGGCTAAAATGTTGCAGTTATTCATGGATTTGTTGCTTATGATTTAATGTTTTGTTACAATAAAACTACTTTTGAAAATCAGACAATATCCTTCAAGACTATGGTAAAACCAAATACCCTTTTAATCTTTTTGTTACAAATGTGTACAAATTACAGTCTAATATAATTTTGAATGTAAGTCTGAAGATGGATCCCAAACGGAAACATTGCGTATCCATTTTCTACAGATATGCTGCCTGACTCGTTGAGTTACTCCAACATTCTGTTTTTATCTATCTTAGCTTTATACTATTATTCAAACTCTCATTTTGACCCCTTCTGGTCAGAGTTTTTTTAAATTTGTGCAAAAACAGTAACATATATCGCTAGGATTTTTTCGCCACCCTACTCACCATTCTCCTCTGCTCCAAGTCCACTGAGATTTGTTCCGATCAGTGAAATATTAGAAAGGTTATGAAGGTTTAAAAAATCATGAGGTCAGCAGATTGGTCTTCTGACCTGTCAGTCATCATGAAGGTAATGCCCCTTCCGGAACCAGAAGCCTCTGAGTGGAGTCGGAGTGGGACCGGGAGTTGCTGTGTGAGGCCGAAAGCTGAAGGTGTGGGTGAGCAGAGTGCGAGCTGCAATAGCTGCAACCACCCTTCCCACACCCCCTTCCCAAACACCCCATTCTTCCCCCATCCCCCACCTCCTCCCACCCACCTATTTACAATATACATCAATGATTTAGATAAAGGGATTCAAAGTAACATTAGCAAATTTGCAGATGACACAAAGCTGGGTGGCAGTGGGAAGTGTGAGGAGGGTGCTATGAGAATGCAGGGTGAATTGGACCAGTTGGGTGAGTGGACAGATGCATTGCAGATGCAGTTTAATGTGGATGAATGTGAGGTTATCCACTTTGGTAGCAAAAACAGGAAGGCAGATTATTATCTAATGATGTCAAGTTGGGAAAAGGGGAAGTACAACGGGATCTGTGGGTCCTTGTTCATTACTCAATGAAAGCAACCAGGCACAGCAGGCAGTGAAGAAAGAGAATGTCATGATGGCCTTCATAACAAGACAAGTTGAGTATAGGAGCAGAGAGGTCCTACTGCAGTTGTATAGGGCCCTAGTGAGACCACACCTGTAGCATTGTGTGCAGTTTTGGTCCCCTAATTCAAGGAAGGATATTCTTGCTCTTGAGGGAGTGCAGCCTAGGTTTACAAGGTTGATTACCAGGATGGTGGGACTGTCATATGCTGAGAGAATGGAGTGGCTGGGCTGGTGTGCTTTTGAGGGGAGGGGATCTTACTGAAACATATAAAATTATAAAGGGTTTGGACACGTTAGAGGCAGTAAACATGTTCCCGATGTTGGGGGAGTCCAGAACCAGGGACCACAGTTTAAGAATATGGGTTAAGCCATTTGGAATGGAGATGAGGAAACACATTTTCACACAGGGAGTTATGAGTCTGCTGAAATCTCTGCCTCAGTGGGCAGGTGCTCTGGATACTTTCAAGAGGGATCTAGATAGGGCTTTTAAAGATAGCAGAGTCAGGTGATATGGGGAGAAGGCAGGAACAGGATACTGATTGTGAATGAATGGCAGTGCTGGCTCGAAGGGCCAAATGGCCTACTCCTGCACCTATTGTCTATTGTCTATTGTATTTTGAGTATGGTTGATGATCAGAGTGGCACAAATGGGAAGAGGAATCATCACGATTCCATCTCGTTCTCCCATTTTTTATACTCTGCTGCATCTACTGAGGTTTTCCATTTCAATATACCTGAAATTACCTTATCTTTCAGAAAGCATGCCTTCCCTTGAATGGTGATGGATATGGTCTTCTCTTGCATTTCCAGACATCTACTCTCACCCCCACTCTTTTCAAACAGAATGGGGATAGAGTTATTTTAGTCCTTGCCTCTGCATTCAGCACACCATCGTTTGTCATTCCCACCAGATACAACAGAATCACACATTTATCCCAACTTCACCTCCCCAGGCCTTTCCACCTTCCACAAACACCACTCGCTCTCTGATTACCGGATCCACCCATCACTTCCCACCTACACCTCCCTGGCACTTTCCCCTGCAACTGTAGGAGGTGCTACACCTGATCCTATATCGTCTTCCTCACTACCATCCAGGGATGCAAACAGCTCTTCCAGATGAAGCAAAGATTCATACGCATTTGGCGTGTTCAATATGACATGCTCTACAAGGGCGAGACCAAGCACAGACTAGTTTTCAGAGCACTTGCTTTCAACCTGTAATTGCCATTCCAGTGCACGTCATTTCAGCTCCCCTTCCCATTCCTACAGTGAGTTGCCTGTCCTTGTCTTTTCCTACTGCCATGTCGAGGCAAAACATAAACTAGAAGGACAACACCTCATATTTTGCATTGGTACTCTACAACCCAATGGTTTTAACATTCAATTTTGAATTTCAGGTAATCCACATCCCATGCCTTAACCTCTCTCTCCCATTTCTAACACCCTCCCCATCCTGGTATCACTCACCAACTAATCATACATTACCATCTTCTTTCCAGCACTGTTTCCATTGTGTCACCACTCACCACCTTCCTGCCTCTATTCTCACATTTACTATCTCCTCCCCACGTCTGGGTCCATCTGTACCCCTTTTTTTCTCTCTTGCCTGTTTCCACCTTTCTCTCACTTCCCTCTGCCTCCCAACTCCATCTCTCTCTTCTCCTACTTGTCATTATCTGCCCATCATTCCTCACCACTCCTGGGTTCACCTTTCACCTTTTGGCCCCTGCCGCACCCCTTCCCCTCTCCTCTTTCTACTGGCTACCTCCCCTTGCCACTTTCAGTCCTGATATAGGGGTTTGACCCAAAACGTTAATAATGCCTGATACAGTAGAGGAGGTACTAAAACCAATTCTCCCTGTACATTAACGGAGTCACTGTCACTCTGGTAAGCAGTTGTTTCCCCAGATTGATCAGCATCTATAACCAGTTTGAATTAGCAACATGAACAAGAGTCAACCGCAGGAAGAGTTCTTCGGAACTGTAAGGTGTCTCTTCACGGTTCATCACAAACAGCTGTGAAACATAGGACTCTGATTTACGATCTGTTCCCAGGAACACAATTCGAGGAGCTCATCAAGTGCTACTGTAAGATCATCAGCTTGATAAAAGATGGTATTCGATCTACCCAAAACTTATCAGACCTCCAATAGAACAAGCTGACTATCGGCAAATGCCTCTGACTGGCATATTCCAGGCTGCTGAAATATATTCTGAGGGACAGACTGATGTTCATTGCACCCAATGCAAAGGCCTTGCGAGAAGCACTGCTGTCTAGGATCCTTCTGCCATTGAGGGAACAAGTTAAATGCAGAATCCTCTCAACAACTCTTTGTAAGAACCCAAGAAGCCGCATGTGTGGAAACATCATCATGTATATAAAGTGTTTGAACACTACCAATGCATTACTTTTAACAGTGAATATATAAACTGAACTACACTATGAGTGTGAAGACACCCAGGCACTGTGTTTTTGTCCTTGTATATAGTTTTTGTGAATGATAGTTTTAGTTTAGTTTAGATATACAGCGCAGAAACAGGCCCTTCCGCTCGCCGAGTGCACATCGACCAGCAATCTCCGCACATTAACACTATCCTGCACACACTTGGGACAATTTACACATGCACCAAGCCAATTAACTTACATACCTGTACAACGTTGGAGTGTGGGAGGAAACTAAAGATCTCAGAGAAAACTCACATGGTCACAGCGAGAACTTACAAACACCGTACGGACAGCACCAGTACTCGGGATCGAACCCAGGTCTCAGGCGCTGCAAGCACTGTAAGGCAGCAACTCGACTGCTGTGCCACTGTGATGTTGATCATTAAAATTATTTTTAAATTATTCCATCCACAGATTATTCTTGACTCACCAAGTTCCTCCAGGTGTGGTAGAGGTTCACCTGCACCTCCTCCAACCTCATCTATTGCATCCACTGCTCCACCTGTCAGCTGCTCTACATTGGTGAGACCAAGTGTAGGCTTGGCGATCGCTTTGTCCAACACCTCCGCTCGGTTCGCAATAACCAACCTGATCTCCCGGTGGCTCAGCACTTCAACTCCCCCTCCCATTCCGAATCCGACTTTTCTGTCCTGGGCCTCCTCCAGGGCCAGAGTGAGGCCCACCATAAATTAGAGGAGCAGCACCTCATATTTCGCTTGGGCAGTTTACACCCCAGCAGTATGAACATTGACTTCTCCAATTTCAGGTAGTCCCTGCTTTCTCCTCCCCTTCCCAGCTCTCCCTCAGCCCACTGTCTCCACATCTTCCTTTCTTCATCCCCCCCCCCCCCAACCTCACATCAGTCTGAAGAAGGGTCTCGACCCAAAACATCGCCTATTTACTTCACTCGATAGATGCTGCCTCATCCGCTGAGTTCCTCCAGTACTTTGTTTCTTGATCAAGCATTCAGCTATTGGAGCCTTTCCTCACAGCTGGAAGGCAAATGGTTGGAAATTCCTCATAAGGCGATGAGGACTAAGAGTAGAATTGGCCCATTGTGCCCATCAAGTCTACTCCACCATTCAATCATGGCTGATCTATCTCTCCCTCCTAACCCCAATCTCCTGCCTTCTCTCCATAACTCTCACACCCGTATTAATCATGAATTCCTGCTCAACATATCCCTGGATTTTGTTGCTTAGAAAGAAATAAAGTTTGTAAAGTTGTGGACAAAACTATGTATTTCCCACACATTGGCACTATTTTCTGTAACACTGCAAGGTGCCAACGTTTTAGGAAACTTGATTGTATAAAACATTCTATGTATGAGAAGAATAAGAGAATATTTTACAGGAACACATGAGCATTTTTTTATATGTTAGGATACCACCCAAAATATATGTGTAAAAGATAGAATTGCCATGATAACCAGGATATTCTTCAATCTATAAGTGTAAAAATGATTTTCTGCATTTCTAAAATGTACTGTACATTTAATTCCTATACCTGTACAATATAACAGACATGCATAATAATAGATTATAATACTAAGATTAAATGAGAACTTACCAGTTTGAAGTTTGATCGTTATTTTGTGAGGAGTTACGATGAGGGATTACGTGAAGAAGCCCTGCCTGGCGCATGCTCGGCATACTTCAAAGCAGCGGCGTGAAAAACACAGAACCAATAGCCGGAGTAAGATAGTAAGGCTTACATAGAGTAGAACTACCAGATGATCATTTATTTTATGAGGGTTGGGAGTGGAGGGCACGTAATCCGTCATCGTAACTCCTCATAAAATAACGATCAAACTTCAAACTGGTAAGTTCGCATTTAATCATACTATTTTACTTCGGAGTCACGTGAGTGACTACATGAAGATTTTGAAGCTCTGTGATTTTCATGCCTTAGATCATTCCATACGACACACTGCTTGAGTTTACACAGTAATGAGTAAATATATATTGCTTGAAATTATGCAATAAATATTTTAATATTTTAATATAAAAATTAAAAGAAAAGTAATAACCCCTCTATCCCTGGGGAAATTACAAAAAATGATATGCAACAAAGCAAACAATTTCAACGGAACCCAACACAGCATGTGCAACCCTGGCACTGTGACAACAGGTTTATCATAAAATCTAGAAAAGTTCCTCTTTAGACCATCCTGCGGTCTCCAGAATTTGGTCGAGCGGCATGCCCTGCACCTTTGCCGCGGACATTGATACCGCCCTTATGGAGTGAGATTTAAACGCATCAGTGTCTACTCCAGTTAATCCCGAACCTGTTTATCCATCTAGAAATAGTTTGTACTGTCACTTTTTTATATGTTTCTTGTGGGTAATGAACATTGGTGTCTCACAATCTCGGAGACTCTTAATTCAATATATATTAAATCAGATGCTTAACCACACACAATACGACCACGTTTTGGAGGAGATAACGCAAAAAACATCGAGAAACAGAAACCTTGCATTTGAAGGACACAAGATCAGCATCTATCGAGATTATCCAGCAGAAGTTTCCAGGAAACGAAAAGCATTTAATGAGACTAAAAGTCTCCTGAGGGGGGTGGAAAACTTGAAATATGGCCTGAATTAACCAGCTACTCTAAGAGTTACTTTTAACAAGAAGGAATATTTCTTCTCCAACCCTGTGGAAGCACTGGACTTTGCCCGGAAGATTAAGACCTGAGAAGGCCTCATCATCGAATGACTTTGCAGGACTTTGCAGGACCGGATGGAACTGGATAGTGCTGGATGGAAGCTGAAGAAAGATGTGGATCGGAAACCCTCCCATGGATACTAATAATTAGTATAACTACATTACTAATACAAACAACTAATAAATATTAAAATTATACCGTGGTATTTTCGCTAATCAGAGTTAATCATTATGATACTAACTACACTACTAATATAATAACTAATAAATATTAAAATTATACCGTGGTATTTTTACTAATCAGAATTAATAATTATTACTAATGACTAATGTTTATTTATATTGGAATGATTAGAGTCAAATATAGAGCCTGATTTCATTTGTCCCCTTTGGAAACTTTTATTTTGTACCAGTAATTTTCATTTTTATTTTTGATTTTCCTTTCTTTTTGTGTGTTTTTTTATAATTAGATTTTCAAATAAGTTTTAAATATATGTATTCTCACATTTTCGACTATTATAACCCGAATAGTTTTAATTTAATATCCCCGGTAAAATACCATTATGGAATAATAATTCCAAAAAACCAGGGAGCTGGTTAAGTTAGTAACATCAACTACGGAAGTCGGTAGATTGTTAGCCATGCTAGTATGGCTAGCACTAACTACACTAATACTAGATGTAGTATTTTCCTCCTTTGTGCACTATACTAACTTCTTAATCTATCCTCTCTTCTTTTTCTATTATGAACTATTATTGTTATTTTCAGTTTGAATGGAGTTATATATTGGATCAAAGGAGATATACACGTGAGAGGCATTCAAGGGACTTAAAATTCGTCTATTCGGTGTTCGGGTGTAAGGTCAGGTCTGTCGAACTGAACCATTGGCTCTATTACAGACCCCCATAGACAAAAGATGCAAGACTTAAAAATGAACACGGGGAATGAAGGAATAACGTTTTGCAGCTGGAATGTTAAAGGTATTAATGAACCAATTAAGAGAGGTAAAGTATTAGCACATTTAAAGCTGATGTCATTTTTGTTCAAGAAACTCATTTTAAAAAAGATGCTGAGCATAGGCTGAAAGCTAAATGGATTGATAAAACGTATCATTCTTCTTTTACACACAAATCAAGAGGTGTAGCAATATTATTTCGTAAAGGCATTTTATTCAAACATACATCAACTATAACTGATAATGATGGCAGATACATTATTGTAATAGGAGAATTAAATGCACAAAAAATGCTTTTTGTTAATGTATATGGACCAAACTTTGATAGTCCATTGTTTTTCAAGAAAATATTTAACAACATTCCGGAAATATCACAACATAACCTAATAATTGGTGGATATTTAGATCCTTACTTAGACAGATCTACAAGACATAGGAAAATTAAATCCCATTCCAGTGACTTATTAAATGCATATATGGAAACTACTAATATTAAAGATGTTTGGAGAGTAGAAAATCCAACTGGACGAGAATACTCCTTTTATTCACCAGTACATAAAACTTACTCAAGAATAGATTACTTTTTGGTCGATGCCAAACTTATCTCACTCACTTATAATTCTAAATATCAGAATATTATAATCTCAGATCATGCACCTTTAACATTTAAGATTAAGATAAATAGTAACATGGAAAAATGGGGACAATGGAGATTTAATCCACAAATTAAAAAAAAACAAAATAACTCAGGAATATATTACAGAACAGATCAAGATTTTCTTTGAAATAAATGACAAACCGGAAATATCTTCTTCCTTATTATGGGAAACTTTTAAAGCATATCTCCGTGGAATTATGATTTCCTCTCAAGCATTTTATAATAAAAAGAATCGGAGGGATCAACGGGAACTGGAAAAGGAGATTAAACAATTAGATACAGAGAATGCAGCTAATCCATCCATAATAATACATAACAAAATTGCAGCACTGAAATATAAATTAAATAAAATATATTCAGATCAAGTTGTAAAACTTTATCAATACACTAAACAATTACAGTTTGAATTTGGAGATAAACCTCAAAAATTATTTGCTCGCCAATTAAGGAAGATGGAGGGAGAAAAAATAATCCATAGGATTACATCACATAATGGCAAACTTTTAATACAAACTAACGATATTAATGAGAGATGTTTGCAATATTATAACAACTTATACTGTGCTAAAATGACAGAAAACAGAATAGGAATAGAAGCATTTAAAAAAAATGTAATCTGAATGGGTTGGATTCACAAAATAGAGAATCATTAAATGCTGAAATTTCAGTAAAAGAAATCCAAGAATCTATCAGATCATTAAAAAATGGTAAAACACCGGGACCAGATGGTATTGGCTCGGAATTTTATAAAACATTTTATGATCTGATTGCACCACGCTTGAAGATATTATATGAATATATTTATACACAGCAGAAACTACCAGAAACGTTAAATGAATCTATTATAACACTTATACCTAAAATAGACAAAGATCTGGATGACCCAGGATCATTTAGAACTATAGCTCTTTTAAATACTGATCAAAAGATATTAACTAAAATATTAGCACAAAGGCTAAGTACAGTTATTAATGAATTAATTCATCCCAATCAAACAGGATTTATACCTAAACGATATTCCTCATATAACCTGAGACATTTATTCAATATTATATATTCGAAAAGAGGTATTAAAAAAGATCTAGTAGTTATTTCGTTAGATGCGGAGAAAGCCTTCGATCAGGTTGGATGGTCTTATTTGTTTTCGGTTATGGAAACTTTTAAATTGGGAGAAAAGTTCATTACTTGGGTCAAATTATTATACACTAACCCAATAGCCAGAATAATAACAAATCAAATGCTATCAACTAAATTCAGTTTATCTCGAGGCTGTAGACAAGGTTGCCCTTTATCCCCACTACTATTTGCACTTGCAATAGAACCATTAGCTCAACGTGTGAGATCTCATCCTGAAATATATGGGTACAATACCAGAGATACTGAAAATAAAATCTCCTTCTATGCGGATGATGTATTACTTTATATTACAAAACCGGAAATTAGTATCCAAAATTTATTAAAATTAATAACTGAATTTGGATCTTTTTTAGGATATAGTATTAATTGGAATAAAAGTGAACTCATGCCAATAATGGTAAATGACTTACATATATTACAACAATTTCCTTTTAAGATAACAAACAAAAAAATCAAATATCTTGGAATTTATGTAACAAAAAGATTTGATTCTTTATTTAAATCCAACTTCCCACTCTTATCTCTGGTATATGGGTACGATACCAGAGATACTGAAAATAAAATATCCTTCTATGCGGATGATGTATTACTTTATATTACAAAACCGGAAATTAGTATCCAAAATTTATTAAAATTAATAACTGAATTTGGATCTTTTTTAGGATATAGTATTAATTGGAATAAATGTGAACTCATGCCAATAATGGTAAATAACTTACATATATTACAACAATTTCCTTTTAAGATAACAAACGAAAAAATCAAATATCTTGGAATTTATGTAACAAAAAGATTTGATTCTTTATTTAAATCCAACTTCCCACTCTTATTGAATAAATTAAATAAGAACATTTTATATTGGAAAACTCTACCCATCTCAATGCTAGGTAAAATTAATGTAATAAAAATGATTTTTCTTCCGCAATTACTATATCTTTTCCAATTAATTCCGATATATCTTCCTAAAAATTTCTTTAGGAAGATGGACTCTTTAGTTACCAACTTTATTTGGGATTATAAGAGCCATAGAATAAATAAAAAACATTTATGTAAATCAAAAATAAATGGAGGTTTAGCACTGCCAAACTTTATGTTTTATTACTGGGCAGTTAATATTAAAAATATGAATTTTTGGTTAGTAGAGACAGATAAACAACCAATTTGGTTAAAAATTGAAAAATAAGATTGTTCTCATTTTGAAATTAGTTCGATAATATTTGCCAATATTAATTTAGTTAAGAAAACCTATAGTGAAAACCCTATAATAGAAAGTGGAATACGTATCTGGAAACAAATAAAGAAAACATTAAAATTGAAATCTATACCACTAGCCCTTACCATTGTAAATAATGTTACATTTAAACCTTCAATGATGGATAAAGGCTTTATACAATGGAAAATAAGGGAATTAAGAAGACGGGAGATGTCTACAGGGAAAATTCTTTCCTTTCATTTCAAGAATTACAACAGATTTATGGATTACATTCAAAAGATTATTTTGGATACTTGCAAATTAGAGACTATGTAAAAGCAAACACACAGGAAATTAGAAATAGAAAGACAGAAATTTTAGATGAATGTCTAAATAAACATCCGAACACAGAAAAATTGATATCATACATTTATAATATCCTATTGGAATATGATCTCCCATTAACAGAAATATATAGACAATCATGGGAAAACGAATTAGGTCAAATTATTAGACCAAAAGTATGGGATGAAAATTTACAACACATACACCACTGTTCGTTAAATGCTAGACCCTCTCTTATACAATTTAAAATATTACATAGACTACATTACTCAAAATCCAAACTACATAACATTTTTTCAAATGTATCTGCCATATGTGATAAATGTCAGTACTTAGAAGCTAATTTGACATACTCATTTACAAATTGTGTAAAAATTACAAAATTTTGGATAGAAATATTTAGGATAATTTCGAATGTTGTTAATATGAACCTGACTCCTGACTCAAAGTTAATAATACTGGGAATACTGGAAACAGATCAATTAATAACAACAAATCAAATAATTTTTATTGATTATAGTTTAATAATTGGGAAAAAAATTAATATTAAAATTCTGGAAAGTTCCTACATCCCCCACAATAAAAATGTGGAATACAGAAATGTCGGAGACACTCCATCTGGAAAGATTGAGGCTCGTCCTAATGGACAGGTTGGATCTTTTTAGAGGGATATGGTCTCCAAACATTGAATATCTAAAGGGTCAAAATGGCTTGATGCGAGAGCCTGACTGAAGCCTGAATAATGTAATGGGTGAAGAATTACGTATAACAAATCATGGATATATCTCCAACGATGGATAACTTTTTAATACTCCATTCACTTCCTTATTTTCGATTTTTTTACCTCTATATTATTTTTCTCTATCTTTTCTTACTTATTTAAAAAAAAAATGTATAGAAATATAAAGTCTTAAATGTTAATATTAATAATATTACGAATGCATGTAAGAAGTATTTTCTATTAATATGTATTTACAACTAATAAAAAATATTCATCAGAACCTGCAGATTAACAATTAATACGGTTATGTAATGGATGACTTCTGCTATTACTGGATGTACCAACAATCACTGCACCTGGGATTTGTCATGAATGTCTGAATCATCATTCTGAGCACCAATGGGAACAATGGCTGTGTAGTAATGGTCCCTAGATAAGGGACGTATCAGATATTGAACTGATAAGAACAGATACTACACTTGATCTTAGCTAAAAGGCTGAGAAGCAATACCAGATTGGAACCACCAAACGCCTGCGGCGGAGACTTGCTCTATTTTGGTGATACATTGCTCAATCAGGCTAAATGGCGAAAACATAAAAGACTATATTTCCCCAATGTAGCAAGAATGCATGCACCGCTAATGCTCCTGGGTGTGGCTCCCATGAGACACATTTAGACCGCTGGAGATTTAATCCAGACACAACAGATCAACATTTGGTACTCATACTATCTGACAATCTTTTTTTAATTGTATTATTATTTTTTTTTAATTTATTTTTATTTTATTTATTTTTTTTAATTATTATTATTTATTTATTTAAAAAACCTTTTTGAATTTTAACATTCATTCTGTATTGTCATTGAACTTTCGTGATCTGCTGTCTTACCACAATATTGTCTTCTCCCACAGCTGTGGTATTGTCTACTCCCAATAACTCCAAATAATTCATACCATCTGTTTGGAGAATTATATCGTCTTGGACACTCCATCGACCACCACACTGGTGTCGCTGTCCTTGGCTCCCCATCCGAGAGCTCTCCCATCAGTTTGTAATACCACTGAAGACTACTGAACAAGCACATTTTTACTTCTAGTAACTTGTGCAACATTGAGAATCCATCATTGCAATTCAGCTCAACCTTTTTAGTTGGTAACTGCATGGACCTAATCAATGACCTGCACGCTTTTTACACTTATTCTCTGGTCTTTGCAGACTTTGATCACTTTACTTTACCACTATCACTTTACCAGTAACCATAGCTACTTCTTGGATGGCGGGGTAATGTTTTTTTTACCAAGACAAGTACAGGCATTTGTAACATACCCATCCTTAATTGTTGGTAAAGTTACTGACATATCAACTGTATTAATGACAAACCCCAAATAATCAATTGTTTGGGATGCCTGTAACTTACATGTTGTTTGGATGTACAGAACCTTAGCCTTTCAATAGGCTTATGGTTGCTGAACCCAGTTCTTCAGCTGTCTCCCATTTACAATTAACATATCCTCTAGATAAGTCATTACAATGTGATTCTGAGCCCTCATTAACACCAGTGCTGGTTTCAATAATTGTGTGAGTAATCTGAGAGCTGAATTTAACCCATTAGGTAATTCCTTCAGCTGACCCATCCAATTAATTTAAGTACCTGAATAATAAGGCATCTTTTTAGGTCTATTAATAGCCATATAGCAGCTTTGTGATAACGACTTTGTTACAGTGTTGAAGTGTACTTTTTTTTTCTTTTTTTAAAATTGCCTATACTGAACTTTAAATTTAAGTTTGTGAGTCCCAGAATGACTCTGCAACCCCCATACTTGTGTCTGGGATATATTATCTCTACCTGACGAGTTCCTGGTACATTCAAACACCAAGCCGATCAGATTTAATGCAGAATTATAAAACAATTGTAATCTTACAACCAACCAGAGGTTGTTTCCCAGAAATTCCATGTGTGATGGAATGACGTTTCTGTACTTCCATAATTGAACCACAAGATCCCTTCTCTTAATATAGGGTTTTGTATTCAACCTGTTTGTTTTCTCAAAGCAGGGGTGAGAAGTTTTATAAGGCAAATATCCTTAATTGTTTGGGCAGTTTTTCATCAATCTTAATCTGGTTATAGCTTGCCTATATAATCCTGCATTTTTTGGGTATAATGTTAGCCAAATGACAATTTTCAACATACAATTGGGTTTGAATATGCATTGCAGGGTAACGCAAGCATGTCTTAAAAGTATTGGACACTATCAACCCATGTATGTCTTCCCCAAATGCAGTGATGCCAATTGAATATCAGCTAGAGGACATGCTGGAACACATTTCCTGTCCTCGCATCGTTACACTCATGGGTGCCCAATTACTGAGTTACTGTTGGCACCCTGAGCGAGGCACAATAGACGGGTGTTTTATAATTTTTTTTACTGTTTCAGTCATAACAGTTTCTTGCAGTAGGTGAGAAACCAAATAATGTTGGCCGCCAGGTTCATCCATAGCCTCACCAGTCCATACCGATATAGCAAAACTTGGTGCTACATCGGGAACACCCGGAGCGTTTCTATTGTGCTCTGGGTCTTAAAACCCTTAATTGTTTAGAATTTTGAGCATTTTATCTTGCTCTAAATACTTCATCCAGACCTATGTAAGGCACTGGTGAATGAGATTCTCATTCTTTATAGGCACCATACTCAGTGTATGGAAACTCCTTCGGAGCCTGCCTTAAAATCTCATGGGTCTTTAGAACCCTTGACTGATTAGAATTTGGAGCATTTTATCTTGCTCTAGGGATCTCCTCCAGACCTAACCAAGATACTGGAGAATCAGAATCCCATTTTCATAGGCACCATACTTAGCATATGGAAACTCCTTTGGAGCCTGCAAAACAGGAAGACATACCTGGGTCAAGAACCCTTGACTAAATCAAGTATGGAGCATTTTCTCCATTTCCAGCCTCCCCCACATTCTTGTCCTCCCTTGGAGGAGAGTTACTTTTTTACTGTTTTGTATTTATGCATAAACCATATATGTTTAAAATTGTAATTCTGACAGGCACATTCTGCTTGCAGAATATTTGTATTAACCTCAGTATCACACAGGGTTATATACATTTCCATAAAGAAACTGCATCTGGTAACATATACTCAGAGAAGACTTTATTTAACAATTACTGGGTATTTGGAGCCGGCATTTAGCGCAGCCGTTATCTCCAAACCCGACCTAAATAGCGGTAAATAGTGGGAGCCGGCTTTTAAAGCAGCCCTTATCTCACGATCCGATCTAAATCGGAAACTGCGGTTCCAGTGCGCTCCATTGCATCACCACAGTTTAAAAATACATTCACTCTAGCTGGTTCCATATTTCGAGCCAGAGTTACAGAGTTTTTAAAAAAATTTCAAAATACATCAGCACTCTAGCTGGCTCTGCAGACTTACAGAGTTTAAACCCACTAGCAAGAAAGTTCAACAGCGACTTACCTGCGGGTTAAACTTATGCTGGTGGGAGTTGCGCTCTCCATCCTGTCGGAGCTTCACATGCGTCGACGTAATGCCGAGCATGCGCCAGGCGGGGCTTCTTCACGCAGTCACTCACGTGACTCCGAAGTAAAATAACATGACATTTCAAGTCAGTTAATTGCTGCCAGCATATGCATTCCTTGACATATATCAGTATTGATCAGTACCAGCAGGAGGTGAAAGAATGCAGTGTGAGTTTAATAACTGGATGTTGAATATACAATAAGAACAAAAGAGTACCTAACTGTCCATTCAATTGAATACCCATTGATTATTGAAGGTATTACTATGTTTTCTAAGGTACTACTATATTTTACTTTTCATTAAGCATAATTTTACTAAACTCTCCTTTTGCAGTTTCTCTGTTCAGGATCCCGGAAAGGGCTAAGTTTAAAAAAGCTAGTTGTTAGATCCACTTCTCCCATGGCAGGTCGGGCTTTGGAAAATGTTGTCAATTTCAGTCATAATTTTCCACAAATGGTTGATTGCATTTTCTTGAGAGTGTTTGAAATGATGGAAGGGACTTTTATTTCTCTCCATAATGTGAAGTGATCTGGCCGTTTCACATTTTCTTGAGTGATTGTCCTCTAATTCAAAGCCCTTCAGAGCAGATATTAAGCTTTAAATTTGCAGATTCATTTTTGCCTCCAGTGATTCAGGAAAGCTTCAGTGACATGATTCAATAGAACTTAAAAAAAAATTAAGGATGTCCTTAAAATTTGACGTCGGCCAATATACATCGTAAAAGAAAAATGCTGCTCCGGGGGATCACAGCATTTAAGAACATATTCTATCTGTGATTTTAGTAATATAAAGAGTTTGATTGCAACAGATTTATGGCCATAGTGAAATGGAGTTCATCAGAATCCAAATAGCGAGGTACACTCCATTACATCATGGAGCTCATGTTTTTTTTTTGTCATATGCATATTCCTTTTTTTCCTATATGCTCATTGATATATAATTTTTCATTTTTAACACCCTGAGATTGCCTGCCATGACCTTAATTCAAGAGTCTCTACATTTCTTCAAGTGGCTTCTCGAAAATTATTTTCAGAAGCGGGCTTTGGAATTAACTAAATGCCTGGAAATATTTTAATTGTCACTTCTTGATATTGACCAAATGGAGTGAAAATCATATCCTCTTGGAATTTGCTGTATTTGCCATCTCCAAGCTCTGAAAATAACATGTGAAGGAAGGGTGTTGGTTTAAACCAAAGATAGACACAAAAAGCTGGAGTAACTCAGCAGGACAGGCAGCATCTCTGGAGAGAAGGAATGGGTGACATTTCAGGTCGAGACCCTTCTTCAATCCTTCTCTCCAGAAATGCTGCCTGTCCCGCAGTTACTCCAGCTATGTCTATCTTCTGAGAGTGAGATGTTGCCATTTTATTGCTGCCAATGAGATTGTTCTAATACATCCTTGAGGCCTCTTTATTACAGGAGAAGGAAGCATGAAATAAATATATAAAACAGATATTACGTTAATATAAATGCCTACATATATGAAACAGATGATTGTGGGAAGTACTTGAATTCCACTACCAGGTTCAGGAACAGCTACTTTCATAATACTATCAGGTTCTTGGATGAACCCGCACAAACCTAATCTTACCACAACAATGGAACACTGAACCATCTCTTCCACTTGGACATATTTTTCCTGTCTTGTTTCTTGCAGTTTATTTTCCTTTTTACTGTCTTTTAGCATCCTATAATTCTCAATATAATTTATGTTTTTGAGTGTTTGTGTGCTTGTGATGCTGTTGCAAGCAGGAATGTTATTGTACATATGCATGTACTTGGGCACATGGCAATAAACTCAACTCGACTTGACTAGACCTCCAAATAAGGTAAGTGATGTAACATTGAAACATATTGAAAATCATGCTGATTATGTTTTAAGTGGAGTAAGAAATCTAGTGCATGTTCGCATATTTCAACATCTGAAAGAAGAATATTTAATGTTGGAGGTGGACAGCAGATCAGGGGCATCGTGAATTCGGTATACACTGAACCTTTGAGCTCACTGCTTGACGGGATCTGCCTACAATCTCTTTGCCAGAAACAGCACTCAGACTGAAAATGTCATCCAAGTCTCTGTCTTAAAACAACAACCATCTGTTCCATTATCCATGGTGAAGAATTATACTGCAGCATTTTCTGTCCACAAAAGGCAAACAGTAAATCGGTGTGAATTTAAAAGTAGGCGTTTTTTTCCCATTTCCACTCATGGCCATTTATTTCTCCGCTTGACCTCTCATTGTTCAAGTTGTAAGTTTTAACATAGGTCATATCAATTGTCGGGAAGTTATTGGAGAGGATTCTTTAGGACAGGATTTGCGTGTTGGGGTATCCAATTTAAGGAGGAGGTATATGGTTGATGGTGAGTCCCTTCATAGCATTTATATGCAGGAGCATTTGGGGTACAGATCCTCATCTCTAAGAAAGTGGCAATGCAATTAGCTGCAATGGTAATGTATGCTTGTCTTTACAGGTTGGGCATTGTGCATAAGAGTCAGACTCTTTGAGTGCTGAGTATAACTTTATCTCTCAATAAGGACAGGCAAGTTAGGAAAAAAGTAATATACTAGGAAAGAATTGAAGAAGAAAACAGAGAAATTATACACAATGCAACTCCACAATAGACATGAGAATTAAGGGACAGAAGTTTAGGGGTAACGTGAGGGGGAACTTCTTTACTCAGAGGGTGGTGGCTGTGTTCCATTATCCATGGTGAAGAATTATACTGCAGCATTTTCTGTCCACAAAAGGCAAACAGTAAATCGGTGTGAATTTAAAAGTAGGCGTTTTTTTCCCATTTCCACTCATGGCCATTTATTTCTCCGCTTGACCTCTCATTCCAGCAGAGGTGGTGGAGGCAGGATCGATTTTATCATTTAAAAGTAAAGTGGATAGGTATATGGACATGAAGGGAATGGAGGGGTATGGTCTGAGTGCAGGTAGATGGGACTAGGGGAAAACACATGGTCGGCACGGACTGGAAGGGCCGAGAGGGCCTGTCTCCGTGCTGTAATTGTTAATTGTTATATGGTTATAAGACTTTGGTTAGTTTGCATTTGGAGTAATGAATGCAGTTCTGATAGTCCCATTACTGGAAGGATGTGGATGCTACAAAGAGGGTGCAGAAGAGGTTTACCAGAATGCTGCCAGGATTAGGAGAGGTTAGGCAAACTTAGATTTTTTTTTTCTGCAATGGCTGACAGAATTGTATAAGATTATAAGAGGCATTGATAGGTGAGTCAGAATCTTTTTTTCTGAAAGGTCAAATACTGGAGAGTCTTTCTTTAAAATGACAGGGTCAAAATTTAAAAGAGATGTGCCAGACCTGATTTTGATATAGAGAGTGGTGGCTGCCTGGAGCACACTGCCAGGGCAGTGGTAGAAGCAGAAAACAGCGGTGGTTAAGGATCTTTCAGATAGACACAGAAAATGCAGGGAATGAAGGGATAAATGTGCAGTGAGAGGGGATTATTTTCATTTGTATTCATGTTTGGCAAAGACATTGTGGGCCGAAGGGCCTGTTTCTGGCACTGCACTGTTTTATGTTCCCAGTTCTACATTCTATCCTCGTCACATCCATCCTGTCAAGACACCTCAGGATTTCATATGTTTCAATGAAGTCCCTACTTACTTTTACAAGCTCCAGTAAAGAAAGGATAAGGCTGTTCAATTTCTTACTATATACTTCTTCCAGGCATTAGATTTTATGAACTTTCTCTGAACTGCTTCCAACATGTTCACTTTCTTCCTTAAATAAGGAAGCCGATGCTACATGTAGTTCTCCAGGTGTGGTCTCACTAGTACCCTATTTTACTGAAGTAAAAGCTTTTTACTTTTGTATTTCAATTCCCTTTGCAATAAACAATGACATTCTGTTAGCTTTCTTAATTAAACTGCACCTGTGTACTAATCTTTTGTGAATCATATCAAAGAAAATCCAGATCCCTTTGCATCTCTGAGATCTTCATACGTTCACCTTTCAGATTACCTGCTTAGTTTTAACTTTTTTATTGTCAAGATTTGCAAGTTTATGTTTTCCCACATGATGCTTCACTTTCTAGCATTGGCTGTATGTCAATTATATTTTATGACAACTCATCCATTTTTAATGGCTATAGAATTTGAAGGCTAACTTTAAAACTCTGCAGCAGTTTTGAACCAAACTTTTGTATTTAAGTAAATACCGTCATATTGAGAGGAAATAGGAAAGAATGAAAGAGCCTGAAAACTAGAAATGAGGGAAATGTGTCAACTGAAGATAGGGCTAAGGTGCAACTAAAAAGAAAGGTAATTAAAATTGAATATGATAAGGGAATAGAAATAGAAAAAACAAATCAGAGCATTGAATATAGGAGTAGGGAAGTAATGTTAAAATTGTACAAGGCATTGGTAAGACCATTTCTGGAGTATGGTGTACAATTTTGGTTGCCTAGTTATAGGAAGGATGTCAACAAAATAGAGAGAGTACAGAGGAGATTTACTAGAATGTTGCCAGGGTTCCAGCAACTATCTTACAGAGAAAGGTTGAACAAGTTAGGTCTTTATTCTTTGGAGCGCAGAAGGTTAAGGGGGGACTTGATTGAGGTCTTTAAAATGATGAAAGGGATAGACAGAGTTGACGTGGATACGTTTTTCCCATTGAGGGTAGGGAAGATTCAAACAAGAGGGCATGACATGAGAATTAAGGGACAGAAGTTTTGGGGTAACGTGAGGGGGAACTTCTTTACTCAGAGGGTGGTGGCTGTGTGGAATGAGCTTCCAGCAGAAGTGGTGGAGGCAGGATCGATTTTAACATTTAAGACCAAAGTGGATAGGTATATGGACGTGAAGGGAATGGAGGGGTATGGTCTGAGTGCAGGTAGATGGGACTAGGGGAAAACAAATGGTCGGCACGGACTGGAAGGGCCGAGAGGGCCTGTTTCCGTGCTGTAATTGTTATATGGTTATATGGTTATATGGTTAAATAGCAGGTAATGAAATTTAATGTAGATCAATTGGAAAAAAACAAGTAACTTGTAAGTAAGCAGCTGAGAGGAGGAGCACCCATTAGTGTCTTTGAGTGACTTCTATGTAGTGATGACTAAAAGAAAGACCACCATTGGGAGAGTAGTCATACGTTGAGGTACAAGTGCTTGTTTGAGGTAACTGTGGATGCATTGATATGTGAGGTTAAGTGCTATGTCTGAGGGTAATTCCAGAGGCTATGATTTACGAGGCTTCAGCGAGGAGGCTCAGTAGAGACTGGCAGAGGGTAAGCAGAGGATTCTAAGCAGGATAAGGTAAGGACTATGTTTCATTATTGTATTCAATTTATTGTCATTATCTCATTTTAGAGACAACAAAATGGATTTTCCTTAGTCAGTAACATAAAAGTAAATAATAAATAAATAAATAAACTTTTTTTTTTAAAGGCACAAACACAGATGTCCACACACAACATAACCTCACAGCGGCACCAGAGTTAAGGAAGGTACAATAGTCCAGCCAGCCTCCCTACCGATCTTCCCAGATGTTCACCCGTGGTCGGGGCATCCCGAGCACCTGCAGGCCCTCCCGCCGGGAACGATGCTCAGGCCCTCTCGCTGGGAACGATGGAACCCCGACAGAGAACATCCTCAGCGGCCCGGACCTCCAGATCAGCCACCACCCACCGGAGTCCGCGGCTCCCAAAGTCCACAGGCCGAGCCGGGCGGAGTCGCAGGACTCTGCGATGTTGGTCAGCGCTGCCCGCGTTGGGAGCTCCGCGAACCACAGCTCCGCGATGTTGGTGCAGCAGGCCCAGCACTCCTGAGCTCCAAACGGCAAACCCCGGTGAGGCATCGCCTGCCCCTCGATGTTTCCAACGCTGCACCGCTGCTGCTGGAGCTCTGGTCGGTTCTGGCAGGAAAGGCCGCGCCAATCCAGTAGGTAGTCCACGGGGGGGGGGGGGGGGGGGGGGGGGGGGCGAGGGGGGAGGGGGGCAAGGACGTGACTCGAATAATAGTCGCATCCTCTCCAGGAAGCGACTGGACGACCGTATCCCCCTTACCGTTCCCATCTTCCCCTCACATAAAGACATTAAAAAAAAACAAAAAACGTCTTCAAACATAACAAAAAAACAAAAAGATACCGGACTGAAGGTGGAGGCAGCTAGCAATAGCGCCACCAGATGACTCTTCCTTGCTCTTGGTGCAACTCTGGAGGGTCTAAACTGCATTGGTTAGAGGACGGAATCAAATGTAGTAGTGAGGCAGGTGGGAGGCTGCACTCTGTACCTTTCCCTTTGCTCTATCTATTGTACTTGAGTTTGAACTCATTGTATCTATGTATCGTATATCTTATCTATTTGGATAGCAAGCAAAACAAAGCTTTTCATTGTACCGCAGAACATGTGAAAATGAGAAACCTAGTAGGCATAGTAGGCAGTCTAAACTGGGATTGCCATAATACCAAGGGCTTCGATGTAGTGGTATATGTCGAGTGTGTTCAGGAATGTTTCCTCAAGCAATATGTAAAAGGGCCCTTCAAGGGAGAAGGCAAAGCTTGTCTACTCTTTGGGAATTAGCTTGGGAAATCGACTGTGATGTCAGTGGGCGAGCATTTTGGGACAAGAAACCATAGTTGTTTTAGTTTTAAAATAGTTATGGATGAACACAGGGCTGGTCCACAAGTTAAGGTTTTAAATTGGAGCAAGGATATCTTTGGCAATATTAGACATGAGCTTGCAAAAGTTGATTGGTGTTCGTGGACATGGGTCATCCAGAAATTAGGATGCTTTTAAAAGTGTGACACTGAGATTTCAAGGTATGAATGTTCTTATTAGAGTAAAAGACCCAAGGCAGGTAGGAATTAATAATGAGAGCTATTGATGCTCTGATCAGGCAGTAGGAGGTACAGGTCAGGTATGGGCAGCGAGGATCAATGCATTAGGAAACTTGGGGAATTTAATGGAAATGTTGTGAAGAGAGTCCAAATTACAGTCAATGAGGTGCTGGACGAGGGAATAATGTAGGGAAACTTGATATTGGAAATCTGGGCATGAAAAATAAATGAAAACAAAGGATGCTATCTGAATGGTGAGAGATTGAAGATCTCAGAGATGCTAAGGGATTTAAATGTTATAGGATACGATTCACAAATGATTAGTATGCAGATGCAGCTTAATTAGGAAAGCTAACAGAATGTTATTGTTTATTACAAGGGGAATTGAGTGCAAAAGTGGAGAGGTTATGCTTCAAAGAATTGGGGCACTGGTGAGACCATACATGGAGAACTGCCTGCAGTGTTAATCTCATTTAAGGAAGAATGTAAATATGTTGGAAACAGTTTGGAGAAAGTTTACAAGACTAATACTAGGAAAAGGTAGGTTGGCTTACATTGAAAATACTTTCCCTTTCTCCATTGGAGTGTAGAAAAGAAAGACGGGACTTTAATGAAATATATGAAATCCTGGAGGGCCCTGGTAGAGTGGTCATGGAGAGGTTAGAACAGAGACTGCAGAGCATAGGAAAAGGCCCATTGGCCCAGGATGCCTTTGGCAAACATGACACCAAATTAAATTAAAGCCTTTTCTCTGCACATACTCCATATCACTAGATTCCCTTCATTTTCACGTGCCATCTAAAAGTCTCAAACACCAGTAACCTATCTGATTCCACCACCATGACTGTGAGTGCTTTCCAAGCATTCACCACTCTGTGTAAAATATTTGCCTCCCCCTCCCACCCTCATCCCCTCCCAACTTTAACTTTCCTTCTCTCACCTGAAAGCTATTAGCTCGTATTTGACATTTCAAATCCAGGGAAAACATTCTGATTTCTCCTCTAATGCCTCAATAATTTTACAAACTTCCGGAGTCGTGGCATTATAGTCACAGAGTCTTACAGTGTGGAAACAGGCCCTTTGGCCCAACTTCCCCACACTGGCCAACATGTCCCATCTACACTCATCCCACATGCATGTGTTTGGCCCATATCCCTCTTAACCTGTCCTATCCATGCACCTGTCCAAATGGTTTTTAAATGTTGCAATAGTACCTACCTTAACTACCTCCTCCGGCAGCTTGTTCCATGCACCCACTACCCTTTGCATGAAAAGTTATCCCTCAGGTACCTATTAAATCTTTCCCCGTCACCTTAAACTTATGTCCTCTGTTTCTTGATTCCCCTATTCTACTAAATCTCCCCTCAGCCTCCAATGTTCCAGGTAGAACTGTGCAAGTTTATTCAATCATCTTTATAGTTTATACCCTCCAATCCAGGCAGCAACCTGGTAAATGTTTTTTGCACACTCACCAAAGTAACCACATTCTTCCTATAATGTGGTCTAGATTGCACACAATACTTAAAATGTGGCCGAACAAATAGTTTTTACAGCTATAAATGTGGCTTCTTGTCTTATAATCAATGTGCTGATCTATGAAGGCCAGCATACCATGTGCCTTCTTTATAACTCTATCTACTTGTGCAGCCACCTTCAGAGGATTATGGGTTTTGACCGTGTGATTTCCCTGTGCATCAATGCTGTTAATGCTCCTACCATTAAATGTATAGTTTCCCCTTACATTTGACCTCCCAAACTTCAACACTTCTCACTTGTCCGGATTAAATTCCATCTCCCATTTATTCTCCCGGACTGATAACCACCTTATGTCCACCTGTATCCTTTGATCGCCTTCTTCACTATCTGTAACTCCACCAACTTTTGTGTTGTATGGAAACATTTGAACCAGCTCATCTACATTTTTGTCCGAGTTATTCATAGATATTCGAACAACAGAACAACAACAGGTCCCTGCGCTGATCCCAGTCTGGAGAATGGTCTCAACCCGAACGTCACCCATTCCTTCTCTCCAGAGATGCTGCCTGTCCAGCTGAGTTACTCCAGCTTTTCGTGTCTATCTTCTGAACCCTGGAGAACTCCACTGCTCACAGATTTTCAGCAAGAATGACATCCTTCCAGCACTACCTTCTGTCTCTAGGGATCGTGAATTTACTCCAGCTCTTAATTTATATATTTGTTAATTTCACAATGCAGCTGGTAAGCCAAACCTGTACAGCCTGCTCATTTACTATTATTGCTGAAGTCAGTGCTAATCAAACGATTTGGATTTGAGTACAGGAGCAGGGAGGTTCTACTTCAGTTGTACAGGGTCTTGGTGAGACCACACCTGGAGTATTGCGTACAGTTTTGGTCTCCAAATCTGAGGAAGGACATTATTGCCATAGAGGGAGTGCAGAGAAGGTTCACCAGACTGATTCCTGGGATGTCAGGACTGTCTTATGAAGAAAGACTGGATAGACTCGGTTTATACTCTCTGGAATTTAGGAGATTGAGAGGGGATCTTATAGAAACTTACAAAATTCTTAAGGGGTTGGACAGGCTAGATGCAGGAAGATTGTTCCCGATGTTGGGGAAGTCCAGGACAAGGGGTCACAGCTTAAGGATAAGGGGGAAATCCTTTAAGACCGAGATGAGAAAGACTTTTTTCACACAGAGAGTGGTGAGTCTCTGGAACTCTCTGCCACAGAGGGTAGTTGAGGCCAGTTCATTGGCTATATTTAAGAGTGAGTTGGATGTGGCCCTTGTGGCTAAGGGGATCAGAGGGTATGGAGAGAAGGCAGGTACGGGATACTGAGTTGGATGATCAGCCATGATCATATTGAATGGCGGTGCAGGCTCGAAGGGCTGAATGGCCTACTCCTGCACCTAATTTCTATGTTTCTATGTTTCTATGATTGGAGGAACTTAGCGGGTCAGGCAATGAAGAGAAATGAACAGTCGACAGTTCTGATCAAGGCCTTTCATCTGGACTAGGTGAAATGGTTGAGACCTGAAACATTGGCTGTCCATTTTCCTCCACAGATGCTGCCTGACCTGCTGAGCCCCTCCAGCAATTTATGTTTTGCTCCAGATTCCAGCAATGGTGCCTCCTAATCAAACTGTTCACTGGATGATTTCCTCAGTAGTCTCAGTTTTGAGCTTTTAGCCTGTGATATGCACAACCAGACTACCTGAAAATGATATATGTTGTCATTATAGACTTTCTATTAACTGACACTAAAAAATGTCAGTACATTGAAGACTAGATTCCAGAATCACATTTAGCTGCTTTGTAGATCATGATGGATGAGATGAAAAGAGAGAGGTCCTGGGCTCAAGAAGTTAGTAAAGTGCAGACAATGAAGACAGTAAGAGGAGATATGTATGGAGGTCAAAGCCAAGCATCAAGCACACTGACCTGCAATGCAATCCATTAGTAGGTTAAAATACCTAAAACACACACACAAAGATTCACATGCCATTGACATCTTATAGAAACAGTGACCACAGATATCCTACAGAACCAGTCACTTCAGACACTGGCCAAAACGCCTTGCACTTGTCGATTAAGAGTCTTTAAATTATTTATAGCTTCTTATGGTTGAAGCACTTGCATGCACTCTTGCAAACATCACATGTTGCACACATTACTAGATATTCAATCCTGACCAAATGTGTGTAACACTAACATGGTTCTTTTATGGGAATACTTAACCCAGGAAGGAAAAAAAAAACTTAAATGGGCAGGCACAACAAATTGTGTTTCTACAGTGGTGGTGGTGCAGCGGTAGAATTGCTGCCTTACAGCGAATGTGGCGCTGGAGACCTGGGTTTGATCCCGACTACGGGTGCTGTCTGTACGGAGTTTGTACATTCTCCCCGTGATGCGTGGGTTTTGTCCGAGATCTTCGGTTTTCTTCCTCACTCCAAAGACATAGAGGTTCATAAGTTAATTGGCTTAGTAAATGTAAAAATTGTCTCTAGTGTTTGTAGGATAGTGTTAATATGCAGGGATCGCTGGTCAGCGCAGATCCGGTGGGACGAAGGGCCTGTTTCTGCGCTGTATCTCTAAATTAATATTTCTTGAGCAATAAGGATGTAGTAATTTTTTAGAAGACAATATTCCCATATGTATTGTAATTCATATTCTCCCTCTAGTGGCTGAATGATGTCAGAAAGTAAAATGGTTTTGCAGAGAACCATGTTAAATCTGATATATTGTGAGTTTTTATGTTTGACATATATAGACCTGTTATGATAGTTTGTCATGCAATCAAAGAAGATTTGTACAATTGAGAATTAAAACTTGCAAGTACTGGAAATCTGAATTAAAAAGAGAAAGTGCTGTAAATGTTCAGCAGTTCAGGCAGCATCTGCAGAGAGAAATAGTTAATGGTTCAGGTCAGTGACCAATCGTCACACCCCAAGAGTTAATGAAAAAAAATCACTGGTGTTTCTTTTTAAAGAAGGAACTGCAGATGCTGGAGAATCGAGGGTACACAAAAAGCTGGAGAAACTCAGCGTGTGCAGCAGCATCTAAGGAGCGAAGGAGATAGGCGACGTTTCGGGTCGAGACCCTTCTTCAGACTGGTCAGGGATCAGGGAAACGAGAGATATAGACGGTGATATGGAGAGATAAGGAACAATGAGTGAAAGATATGCAAAAAAGTATCGGTGATAAAGGGAACAAGCCATTGTAAGCTGTTTGTGGCGTGAAAATGAGAAGCTGGTGCGACTGGGGTGGGGGAGGGAGATAGAGATAGAGGGAATGCCAGGGCCCGAGGGCTGAGGGAGAGGTGGGAAGGGGAGGAGACAGCAAGGGTTAACAGAATTGAGAAAATTCAATATTCAAGCCCAAAGGATGCAGACTCCCCAAGCGGAATATGAGGTGCTGTTCCTCCAGCTTGCGGTGTTGCTCACTGGCCGTGGAGGAGGCCCAGGACCGAGAGGTCGGATGTGGAATGGGAGGGGGAGTTGAAGTGCTGAGCCACCGGGAGGTCGGGTTGGTTATTGCGGACCGAGCGGAGGTGTTCGGCGAAGCGATCGCCAAGCCTCCGCTTGGTCTCACCGATATAGATCATCTGGCATCTGGAGCAGCGGATGCAGTAGATGAGGTTGGAGGAGGTGCAGGTGAACCTCTGTCGGACCTGGAAGGACTGCTTGGGTCCCTGAAAGGAGTGGAGGGGGGAGGTGAAGGGACAAGTGTTGCATTTCTTGCGGTTGCAAGGGAAAGTGCCCGGGGAAGGGGTAGAGTGGGAGGGGAGGGAAGAATTGACAAGGGAGTTGCGGAGGGAGCGGTCTTTGCGGAAGGCAGACAGGGGGGGAGATGGGAAGATGTGGCGGGTGGAGGGGTCACGTTGGAGGTGGCGAAACTGGCGGAGGACTATATGTTGTATTTGCCGGCTGGAGGGGTGAAAGGTGAGGACCAGGGGGACTCTGCCCTGTTTGCGAGTGGGGGAATGGGGAGCGAGGGCAGTGTTGCGGGGTATGGAGGAGACCCTGGTGCGAGCCTCATCAATAGTGGGGGAGGGGAATCCCCGTTCTCTGAAGAATGAGGCCATTTGTGATGACCTGGTGTGGAACACCTCATCCTGGGAGCAGATGCGGCGTAGACGGAGGAATTGGGAATAGGGGATGGAGTCCTTACAGGAAGCAGGGTGAGAGGAAGAGTAGTCCAGGTAGCTGTGGGAGTCAGTGGGTTTGTAGTGGAAGTTGTAGAAACTGGTGTTTCTTTATTTGATTTATTTACTTAAGTTGTTTCAACCTCTTCATCTTATTCTCCATTTTTTTTTTGTCTACAGTTTCCTAACCAACTCGATTTTTTTTCTGAATTACCTTTGTCTCTGAATTTTAGAACAGTACAACAAAAGAAGAGGCCTTTTGAAATACATTTCCCATGCTGAACATAATGCCAAGACCATCTCTTATCTACCTGCACATAATCCATATACCTTCATTCTCTGCATATCCATATGCCGATCCAAAAGCCTCATAAATGCCACTATCATATCTGCTAAACCACCACCCCCTGCAGCATATTCCAGGCACTCCCCACCGTCTGTGTAAGAAATGTTGCCCCATGCATCTCCTTTAAACATTGCCCCTTTCACCTGTATTTAATTTTTCCATCCTGGAAAAAGATTCTGACTGTATACCCAAACTGAGCCTCTTATAATTGTAAATACTTCTATCAGACTTCACTGCAACCTCAGGTATTCCAGATAAAACAACCCACGTTATTTTCTTTCCACTTTGCCCTTTTTTTCTTCCATTCATTTTTTATATTTTAAAGATTGTGCTGGAACACCATGGTAACCATGGTGTTAGTTGTTGTTTAGCTTAATTTAGTTTACTTTAGTTTCATTTAGAGATACAGCATGGAAACAGGCCCCTCAGCCCACCTTATGTTCTCGCATTGTTATTAATTAATTAAACAACAGTTTTATGTGAACTTAATGTGTTTTATTTTGATCATCAGAGTGATTTGAAAACAGTGAAAAGGTTTCTGACAGTAGCTCATCCACTCTCATTAATATTCATTCTCCAAAAGGAGCACCCCACTGCTGCAGTGCATTCAATCAATTAAAAGTAATTTATTTTTACATAATTTATTGTAGCTATTTTTGTATATTTTTATTAAAATTAAATGTAGGTTTTTTTTTCATTTCTGTGAATGTTTTAATACTTTTTTTCTGATTTGGCTTCTAACCTAATATTTATCCATTTGTATGTTTATTTTACATTGTCCATTTTAGAATGTGGAACAGAACAATAAGGACAGGACAGGCCCTTCAGCCCACAGTGCATGCACCAAAGATACTACCAACTAAACTAATCTCATCTGCACATGATACATATCTCACCATTCCTTGTAAATCCATGTGCCTATCAAGAAACTTCTTAATCGCCCCTGTCGTATCTGCCTCCACCACCACCCCTGGCAGTGCATTGCAGTCATCCAATACTGTCCGTGTAAAAAAACTTGTCTGCACATCATTACAATTTTCCCTTCTCATCTTAAAGCTGCAACCTCTAATATTTGACATTTCCACCGCGATTGCCCATCCAACCTATATCTTTCATAACTTTATATTCTATTCAGGTGACCCTCAACCTCCAGCATTCCAGAGAAAACAATCCAAGTCTATACAGCTTCTCCATATAGCCAATACTCTCTACTTCAGACAGCATTCTGGTAAACCACTTCTGCACGCTATCCAAAGCCTTCAAATCCTCCCGGTAATAGTAAGATTAAACGAGAACCTACCTGTTCGAAGTTTGATCTTTATTTTATGAGGAGTTACGATGAGGGATTACGTGAAGCCCAGCCAGGCGCATGTTTGGCATACTTCATAGCAGCGGTGTGAAAAACACAGAACCAATTGCCGAAGTAAGATAGTAAGGCTCACACAAGACTAGAACTACCAGATGATCGTTTAGATTATGAGGGTCGGGAGCGGAGGGCACGTAATCCCTCATCGTAACTCCTCATAAAATAAAGATCAATGTTTGAACAGGTAAGTTCTCGTTTAATCTTACTATTTTACTTCGGAGTCACATGAGTGACTACGTGAAGATTTTGAAGCACTGTGATTTTCATGCCGTAGATTCATTCCATACAACACACTGCTTCAGTTGACACAATAGTGAATAAATTATATTATTGAACATTGCTTGAATAATACAATAAGTATTTTAATAATAATGAAAGAAAGAAAAGTAATACCCCTCCATCTTACAGGGAAAATTACAACAAAAGATATGAATCATTACATAAAATAAAACAAATAATCAAACAGAATCCAACACTGCATGTCCAAACTCTGGCACCATGCTAACAGGTTTATTGTAAAACTTGGAAAAAGTTTCTTCTTTACACCATCCTGCGGCCTCTAAAATTTGGTCGAGCGGCACGTCCTGTGCCATCGCCGTGGACGTGGACGCTGCCCTGGTGGAGTGAGATTTAAACACATCAGTGTCTACTCCAGCTAAATCCAAAATTTGTTTTAATCTTCTAGAAATAGTTTGTACTGACAATTTTGTGTATGTTTTTTTATGAGCAATAAGCATTGTTGTCTCACAACCACGGAGACTCTTGGTTACTTCAATATATTGAGTCAGATGCTTAACCACACATAATGTTTGGTCGACAGGATATGCTCTAAAGATTACCTTGGTTCCAGACTTCCCTGGTCTGCTTTGTTTGATTAGATCATAAACATAAAAAGTAATGTTATCTGCGGACAAATGCATACAATCTAAATGTAACATTTCAATGTTTGTACTCTGTGCTGACACTAATGCCATAAGCATTACTACTTTAAATGTTAATTTCTGAAAAGACAGTGACGTAATTGGAGCCCATTGCCGAAGCAATGTGAGAACTATACTAACATCCCAAATTTCTGTATATCTGGGTTTGGGAGGATTTTTATTAAAAATCTCTCTCATAAATCAGGATATTAATGGATGAGACCCGATAGATAGATGTTCTGAAAATTGTCATAGATAGGAAGACAAAGCACTACGAGCACTATAAATGGCACTATAACTAAGGTGCTGATCAAAATGCAACATAGTAAGGAACTCCAATACATCCAATATGTTTGCAGTATGATAAGATATATCTGACTGAATACAAAAAGCTTCCCATTTCTTATGTGAGACAAATATTGTTTCTTAGTGCTATCTCTCCAAGCTGACGTTATGACATCCATGGTCCTATCCGATAGTCCAAGCCCTTGTAATGGTCTGGTCAGAACCTGCAGATTAACAAATTAATATGATCATGCAATGGGTGAACTTGTTCTGTCACTGGTTGTACCAACAAATCCCTGGGAATTGTCATAAAAGGTTCAATTATCATTCTAAACATCAAGGCCAGTTTGAAACCACCAAAACACCCGTGGCAGAGTCTAGCTCTATTTTCCTGAGACATTGCCTAATCGGGCAAAATGGGGGAAAAGGATAGAAAAACATATTTCCCAATGAAGCGAGAATGCATCCAGCGCTACAGCTCCTGGGTCAGGCTCCCATGACACGTATTTTGGCAATTGGTGATTTAATCTGGACGCAAACAGATCAATGTCTGGTACACCATACTGATTGACAATTTTTTGGAAAATTTGTGGATTTAACATCCATTCTGTATTGTCTTTAAACTCCCATGATCTGTTGTCTGCACAACATTATCTTTCCCTGGGAGATAGAGAGCTGAAAGCCAGATATTCCTAGATACACACCAATTCCACATCTGGTTGACCAGATGATCACATGATACTGATCTTACACCACCCATGTGATTGATATATGCTACAGCTGTGGTATTGTCTACTTGTAATTGAACATGTAAGTCCTCCATTGTAGAACAATAAGCTTTTAATCCAAAAAATGCCCTCAATAACTCCAAATAATGAATACGATATGTTTGGAGAATTAAATCCTCTTGGACAGTCCATCTCCCACCACAGCTGGTGTCATTGTCCATAGCCCCCCATCCGAGAGTACTAACATCAGTTTGCAATACCACTGTAGGTTGCTGAATAACAACATTTTTAGTAGCTTGTGCACCTTTCCCAATCCACCACTGTAATTCAGCCAAAGCTTCTGTTGGCAACTGCATGGGTCTGTCAAAATGACCTGCACGTTCTTTTATTGCCTGTGCTTTTGCCCTTTGAAGATTTTGATAATGCAAAGGACCAAACTCAACAGCGGGAAATACTGCTACTATCTTAGTAATAACCCTAGCCACTTCTCGGATGGAGGGATAAGGTTTGTCAGCAAGGCAACTACACGCATTTGTAATATCCACTATTTTATCTGTTGGTAAAGTTACTGACATAGCAACTGAATTAATGACAAACCCCAAATACTCAATTGTTTGCAACGGTTGTAGCTTTGATTTCGTTGGATGGATCAGAAACCCTAGCCTTTTCAACAGGCTTATAGTTGCTGAAACTGAATCTTCAGCTGATTCCTGAGTGGCATTAACAATCAAGATAAGCCATGACAATGTGCTTTTGAGCCCTTAACAATGCAAGTGCTGGTTTCAATAATGTTATGAACAGCCTGGGAGCTGAACCTAACCCATTAGGTAATGCTTTATATTGCCACAGCTGACCCATCCAATTAAACTTCAAGTACCTATGATAATGGTGATGAATTGGCACTGAATAATACGCATCTTTGAAGTCTATAGTAGCCATGTAAGATCCTATGGACAACAACTCCTTTGCAGTTTTGAAGGTGTCCATTTTGAAATATCTATACTGGACATATGAATTCAATTTTGTGAGATCTAGAATGATTCTACAACCTCCATCTTTGGCCTGGGGAAAATATTTGACACAAATTGTTGCGGATGATACCCCGTAATTTCAATTACCCCTTTTTTAAATACATTTTTTACTTCTTCTTTTACCTGAAAATTTTCTCGTCCCAGGTGGAAACTGTGTTTCCACCCGGGACGAGCGCTTTCCCCGCATCGATTTTTTCACCGTGTCCATTTTAAAACTTCCCAAACTCCTCCTGGCTTATTCCAGGCCAGTGTCACGGAGTTGCTACACAGGAAGTAATTTGAACCCACTTACCTGCGGGCTTGTTACTCACCGCTGGTGGAGCTGCGATCTGCAGCCCATTCCTTACCGACATGCGTCGACGTAATGCCAAGCATGCGCCTGGCGGGGCTTCACATAGTCACTCACGTGACTACGAAGTAAAATAGGGTGACCAGAACTGCACCGATAACCCAAATGCACCCTTATCGATGTCCTACAGAGCTGCATCATGGTTTATTTCTTAATGATTTTTTCCTTCTCCTTCAATTCTTCCTTAATACTTTACTCATTTTTTCTAACATGTCTGCCTATCATTATGGAGATGTTGAGTCATACCAGCATGGAAACAGGCCATTCAGCTGACCAGTGGGAACCCATCCATGTTAATCCTAAATTCAAACACTTGTGCAAATGGTCTTTTATGCCAATGCATTTTAAGTGCATGCTCCACCACATTCAAGAACCATATAACCATATAACCATATAACAATTACAGCACGGAAACAGGCCCTCTCGGCCCTTCCAGTCCATGCCGACCATTTGTTTTCCCCTAGACCCATCTACCTGTACTCAGACCATACCCCTCCATTCCCTTCACGTCCATATACCTATCCACTTTACTTTTAAATGTTAAAATCGATCCTGCCTCCACCACTTCTGCTGGAAGCTCATTCCACACAGCCACCACCCTCTGAGTAAAGAAGTTCCCCTTCACGTTACCCCTAAACTTCTGTCCCTTAATTCTCATGTCATGCCCTCTTGTTTGAATCTTCCCTACCCTCAATGGGAAAAGCTTATCCACGTCAACTCTGTCTAACCCTTTCATCATTTTAAAGACCTCGATTGAGGTCCCCCTTAACCTTCTGCGCTCCAAAGAATAAAGACCTAACTTGTTCAACCTTTCTCTGTAACATTGTTGCTGGAACCCTGGCAACATTCTAGTAAATCTCCTCTGTACTCTCTCTATTTTGTTGACATCCTTCCTATACTTAGGCGACCAAAAT